>CAUPSG010000716.1:0-74084 GCA_963513935.1 Aphrophora alni
TTAAAAAAATTGTAGTAGTGTTGTAAAAATAATTTAAAAAATACAATTTCACTTTTTATTGCTCTGAATGGTTCACAAGTCACATTCAAGAAGAGGTCACTATTTTTGAATTAATATGCTGGACATGTGGAACACTCTACAAACTTGACAGTTTTGTTACATAGATATGCAGAAAGTACCCTCAGTTTAATTTTTTTTTATAGTCAATCATAACAAAATAATGGTAAGTTTTCACCAAAATGATTTTATTTGCATAACCATTACGATTTGTTGATTAAATGAAAATGTGTAAAACTTAATAAAGAAAACAAATTACTAATGAATCAAATTTGACTGTTATTCGAATTAATCTCCATCAATAGCTATGCACTGGTAGCAACGGAAAAAAAGTGTCATGAGCGTTTTAAAAAAAATGCCGAAGTATTGATGGTAATTCCACTTCATTCAGCTTTATTAATTCACCATCTGTTACTAAAGAGTGAGAATAAACTTTTTCTTTCAATACCCTCATAGAAAAGAAATCGCAACAGTCAAGTCTGGTGATCGAGGCCAGACCATGATGTTGCTGCCACGACTTAACCAACGGTTGGGAAGATCTCGATTTAAAACTGCTTTGGCCACATTACCATAATGAGGAGGAGCTCCATCCTGTTGTAAAAAATCCCTCATCTCGGGTCGAGTAAGATGAGGAACTAAATGATAATTTAATATTGATCCGTATCTGTCTACATTCATTATCTGATGGTATATGTCATACGATGAAACACCATCCTTGGTAACGGCAGCCCAAAAGTTTTGATTTGAAGCCTCCTTCCTGTAAGATAAGTGGATTTTGTGGTTCATAAAAATTACAATTATATCTGTTTATAGATCCTGTTAGGTAAAAATGTAACTTCATCTGAGAATATAATTCCTTCATACCACTCGGTATCCTTAGTCAAGCTTTTCAATTACGTTCGAATAAAATTGCACAGTCCATGAAGTAAATGTGTTCTTTATTTTGTTTTCTCTGGCATACCTTTGAACTGACGTCTTTGTTATCTCAGTAGCGGATGAAACTTTTCTAAGTGAGGCCTGTTTGGAGATTTCAGTAAACTAGTTCTTCATTTTCTGTGTTAGAAAATCTATGGTATTTCTTTGAAACTGATCAGGTTTTTAGTAGCATAGTTTTCCATTTATGAATTGATTTTCTTGATGGAGGAACCACATTTTAGTAGGTACTTTGAAAACACTTTATTGGTTCATAACCATTTTCAAAAGCAATAGCCCAAGAACAATATTTCACTTTTTGTTCAGTTGGAAAATTCATTGTTTCCAGGTTAGATATCACTCATAAACTGATTGAAGACAACAACCAAATTGTTGTGTGTTAATAAAACAACAGCTGATCGAGATTCAGCAGATGGAAATGCACATTTTAATTACATTGCATTGTGGGAGGAAGTAATTCTACCTAGAAGTTTAATGTCCTTTTTGTTATGCCGCCATTTTGTTTTGATTGATACAAAAATTAAACTAGAGGGTACTTTTTTTTTACATACTGTATCTATGTAACATAATTGTAAAATCTCAAGTTTGTAGTGTTCCATATGTCCGTCATATTATTTAAAAAATAGCGATTTTTCGTGGTACATCCGATATTCTAATTATTGCAACCAATTTATTTATTTAGTTTATTTTTAAAAAAATGTCAATATGTGTAACACCCCCTCCTACCCTCTGATCATTGAAAAGAGGGACTCTAGACTTGTCGCAAATTAAGGAGACACGATGAAAATACTCTTTGATGTTAAAAATAAAAGGAAAAATCTTTTTCATTGTCTAGACTGAAGTAATCAAAGAAAGACGATTGAAGGATTGGAGGATGCATTTCCTATGTTTGCGGCTTTCCGAAAGTACAAATTAGCTTCAATTAGGATGCGGCGTAATGCGGAAAAGGGACGGAAATTGCGTTAACTACGTGAGCCAACTGATAAGCAACTTAGATCTTCTCCCACAACTGATTATGAGGTTATACTAAACTTTATAGTAAGGGTAGGATGAGGCGGAGCGAAGTTGTAGAATTGTATTTTTACTTTCTTGCATTTAAGTAATGGATTGTAAAATGGTATTGGAATAGTCAAAACAAACCTTATTAGAGATTTTCGTAAAAATTCAACTTAAAAAAAAAATTTTTTTTCAAGCTATATTTAATTTCAAGAGCTTACAGATTTTGATTTTAAAAATTATTTAAAGTCTCTAATTTTTTGAGTATAAAAGACCGAGTTCCTGTTAATCGATCTTTGTCTACTATTGAGGCTTTTGCTATGAAATATCACATGGTAGGTGTTTATTTAAACAATTTTGTATCGTCCTCCCAAAATTTTCTTCATGTGGTTAGGGTAGGAACAAAAGTTCATTTTTGATCCCAAACAAACATTCCAAAGATTTGTTGTATAAATTCAATAGATCAAAAGTTTGATAAATCCATATTAATATGGGAAGGGGGTAATATTTATGTCTTTACAATAACTCCTCAAACATTTCCAGTTTTCTCCACATTTATTAAATATTATATCCCATAAAAGTTTTGGTTATTTATCATAGAACTTCATTTGCAACTTTGAAAGGTAAGTGTCGATTTTCTGAAATAGTTCAAATCAAAAGATATATTTCTCATATTATTAATGTTGTTTAATCGGAATTACCCAACATTAGTGTATATAAAACTAATGTCGTAAATCCCCACGTTAGCTTCGCCACAAATCCCCCGATGGGGGATTTTACAAACTGGGGAGTTTTGATCAAAATTGTAGAAACAAACTTATTGATTTCGTCAAATCTGTAGCTACTGGTGCAATCTGTTTTTTTTTTAATGGTCTTACCGTTTAACCACAATAGACCTCCGAAAAAAGCTACACATACTTTAAAGTTGCGTCCACCATTTTCAGCTTTCAGGGTTAAAAATTAAAATTTTTAACTTTTTGGAATTTTCCTGTTGGTTACAGGCTAAAAGCAATAAGTTTGCTTAATTTCAAGCTCATCTGGGAGTAGGTTATAATTTGTAAAGAGGAATCGCACAAGGGGTTGTATATATATATATATATATTGGATACACCACGTTTCGAGAATATAAATCAACTCTCGTTATCAAATGTTAAACCTAGAGCATAAAAGAGAAAAACACTAAGATAGCCATGTTGGAAACTAAAACTAAATTTATAACCTAACCTAACCTAACCTAACCTAACCTAACCTAAAACTAGTCCTGAATAGTCAACGCTAAGACTAAATACAAACGTAATCAGATAAAAACCTCCACACACAGGGCTACACTACACCGGGAACATAGTTCTAGACAGTTCAAAAATATTATTGAATTTTCAAATACTTTATATTTTTCCTTTCTTTGTTACATTCGTCTTATTTTCACTAAAAGTAAAGGAGAAAATGTTTCAAATTATCAGGAAGCCTAAAAGAACTTTAACTTTAGATTCAAGAGGAACTTTCCAACATCGTAAACACTTTAAAATATTCGCGGAAGGGTTCTGCCGACTTCAAAGGCAGTTTTCATATTTTCAATATTTAATTCGTGAAAATCAAAGTAGCTCAGAAGTTAAAAGAGCGAAGGGGGTATTGATCATTGTATTCATTTAGTAACAAGTTTCAAAGGGCACTTGGAGTAAATAACTTGCAAATATTTACTTGAGTTTTAACTCCGCGTGGAGGTTTGGTGTAATTACACTTGTGATAATGAAGTTGATACTTTTCGTATTGTTATTTACAAGAGTTTTGAATATGAACTTTATGGTTTTATTTTTATCTGTAAATAGTGTAACTCGTCAAATGTTTATGGATATATTTCCATGGCACAAACTTTCTCATACTGTAAACATGCGCTCAAACAAATAGTAATTATGATCAAAACAGAAGGTTCCAATTACTTTAAAAAAATTGACGTTAAGTTCGAACTCACCTTATAAATATAACATTTTTATTAAAACCGGCGGAAAAATATTTGGTAATTTCTATTTTTAAGGGATTCGGAAAAAAAAAAATTACCTTTTTACATGTACGTAGTTTAAAGATAGTCGTGTAATGGATAAAAAAAGTCAAGTTATTTGGGGGGGGGGGGTTGTATATCTGTTTTGATGACCCCGAGTAAAAAAAAAGGAAATTTTTGAACTAATATCTTCTGTCATACGTGCAATGCTCTACAGAGAATGCGAGGACAGATTTTAATACGATTTTATAGGTGGGTATATTTTGCTCATATATAGACATAAAAAAAAAATTAAAACTTAAAATTTGGGGGAAATCAGCCGTAAAACTTAAAATCACTAAACCGTTTGACTTCTTCCTTGTGGTGGAAATCTGTATGTCTCTTTTTAAAAATATGTCCAGAACATTTGATATTATTCGCAGCACGTTGCTTTAAAGCAGAGTAAAAATCAGCCAAGTTGGCGGAGAGCGTTATATTCATTTCGCTCGCCTACTGCGTACTATCCAGTGTAAAGACAAAAACAAACCTTTCTGCCATCATTGTTTTATAAAAACGTATAGAAAAACCACAACCCCTAGCCCTCAAACATTCTAATGGCGTCAACGTTGGAATAGAAAAAGAGTTGGCCAAGAGAGACTTGTTAAGAAATATAAAAGAAAGTGATTTTATCCAATACTAAGTAGAAAAGGTGTACATCCAGTTAGGATACTTTGGGATTGGCAGCCAGTACTCGTTATAAGTGAGTCTCCGAGATGAAACATTCTATAGGTACACAAACTGGAAAACACACTAATCGTCTTCAAATATATTGTGACATAATGTTGGGAAGTAAAACTTCAATTTGGCTATTGTAGATGTATCTTGCAGTACGCTATTCGAATCCATGTGGATATCAAACAAAATTACTTCTTGGAAATATTACAAACATAATTTGCATTTAGTCATAAAGTACCACGTGCATTTAATCTCCCTCTTCCTCCAAAAGTACCATAAATTATCCGGAGGTTGGGGGGGGGGATGAGGGTTAGTGGAACTCTGATCAGGGTTGAAGTTTATCGTGTTAAGTGTTTTAACTAATTGCGTATTTGGTACGCGCGCCTTAGTTGGGCTGCGTCCAGATTTAAGTGAAGCCCCCCCCAGTCTGTAATTGATGTAACTATCATTAATTTAATTGCTGTTTGCCAAAGCCGAGAAAACAGTCCCCTAACCTTATGTATAGGGATTCCAACCAGAGCAGCAGAGCAGGATCACCATAACTTGAATTTCTTGTCTTTAATGTCGCAACATGTCTGATATGGAAATATAATCTCGTCTTTTTAAATGCATTTAGAGAGAAAAAAATATAAATATAAATATTTTACAAATTAATTTTAATAAATGTAAAACCGAGCTTAACACAATTATCACACTCTTACTCTAAAATAAAATATTAATTAATCAAAAATAATACGTCAATATTGCCTATGAATGCTAATTCGGAGGTTTACTCGATTAAAAGGTCTAAATAAACAGTGTTAAAAATCGAATACCTTAAAAGCGTCTCAAATTTTGACGGAAGAACAAAATTAATTGACAATATCCTCAACTTTGGAAATCAAACTAATACAATGTACAGTAGATGGTTGATTGAACTTTCTGACAGATATCTCCTTAATCAGCGTTTTAAATAAGTTTTTTTCGTAAACTACAAAAATGAAAAAGACTGCAGATTAATCTAAATACAGCAGATAATGGAATTTGTGCAACAAAAGCTACAGCTCAGAGATCATGGTAAAAGTCACTTTGAGAATTAGATTCTAGAAACAGATTTATCAGCAAATCTCAAAATCGATTTTGGTTGCCATCAAAATACCTTCTATACAGAGAGTGATTCACAATGTTTTACCGGCGCTTTCTGACATCTTTCTACAGCCAAAAGAAAAAAAAACTTCATATAAACATATGTCCTAAAACGCTTTGGTAGCTAACCCAAGATTTCGCTCTGTTTTCTAATCTTCCGGCTGAAATCTCTGAGACCTAAATTAAGGGGATAATTTGGTGGTTTTATATACAATTTGACCTGAATTTATCTTTCGAATGAAAAATAAAATGGTTTTTGTATTTTTACTATAGCTCAGGGGAACCAAGTTATTATCAAAAGACTGAAAACATAATTTCTTGGCAATTGTTTACAATATTCAAAATTAGCGTTAAACCAAAATATTTTTGAATTATGGTGTTTTTTAATAGTAATAATAAAATCCATACGAGTTCTGAAACATCCTGTATAACAACACATAACTTTCCAATTATTTAAGTAAATACCTAGTGTTAAATTAAAATGCAGTATTTTAAAACACACACATATATTATTATATATTTTAAATGTTTCAAAAATAAACTAAGTCTATTTTAAAATTGTGGAATTTTTTGTAAACTGTGTCACATACGTACAAATTATTGTAAAAATTAAACTCAAAATATATTCATAAAAATCAGGAAATAAAAAGTTTTAAATATTTGTGTAATTGGGGAAATGTTAAATTCACACTCGGTGCACAATAATACAAAATTATTGTGAATTTAATCAATATTGGACTATAATTAAAAAAGATAAATAATTTGGTTCTAATCCTTATTTTTATCCCCACCTCTTAATCGATTCTGTATCAAACTTAATCATTCCGAGACACGTAAGCTATAAAAAATAAAAATTAAATAAATTGAGTAATTTTATATATTAATTTTTGAGATAATGCATGTCATAACTTTTCTTTACCATCACCGAATTTTAATTCCCAACCTATACGTGATTAAAAATTTAACAATTCAAATAAGATACCCCCGCACATGATATTTAACATTTTAGATATTAATCGAACATTCTGATTCCTACGAATTCGAAACGCCAATAATTGATAAAGAGGATTTAGAAATAATAATAATAATAATAATAATAATAATAATAATAATAATAATAATAATAATAATAATAATAATAATAATAATAATCAACCTCATCACGATACATTCCTTACTTCGAAATTAGAAAATAAACGAACATAGAGATGAAGAAATAAATTGATTTGATGCCAAAATAATTAACATCGGTAAATGGAAACGGAAGCCCATTGTATTGCGGGAAGCCTAACCCAGTGCCTAGTTATTATCGTCATGGTAAGCCGAGAAACAGCTCTTAATGCAGTGTGGGAAATATAACTAAACCCTAGTTTTTTTTTATTACAGACACATTGTATGTCCAGACACAAAACCTGTATGTTTTTGTTATTTATGAGTAACAACTGTTATAACCTAAAAACTAACTACAAAAAGCGCAAAGAGGTAACAATACTTGCATAAAGATTAACTGTATAATTAAACTACTTTATAATAATTCAAATTTGATAAAATATTCTACAAATGCATTATTTTGTTTTCAGATTAACTAAAGTTTTGCAGATGAAAGTTAGACCCTTATTGTCTAGACTCGCTTTGCTTTTCTACAGTCGGAAGTTTTGTGGATTTATTGCCACTGCCAGGAGTAAAGTGAGCGCTCTAGTGCCCAAAATGTCCGCCTTGCTCCACAGCACTTCTAAAACTCCTTAAGTACACTTCTCAACTGGAAATAGATATTCTTACTAGTTCAAAAGTCCAAGTTATCCATTACGGATTCACTTTCTATTATTATACGATAAAACTATTGACTTTTCAGAAAACATTTGGTGTCAGTAAAGACAACATGTTTTTTCAGAAAATATATTTTGCTGATATAATTTAAATAGTTATTGGAGAAGTGTTATTATTTTTAATTTCTAATTAAAAACAGTTACCACAGAAAATGTAACTGACAAATAACTTTTTAATTAATTACTGAAAACCCCGATGTTACGGTCGAATTAAGAGTTTTAAAATGAATATACATTTTGAAGTTATTATTTAAAAAAAAATATAGATTTATTTTGAATTTGAGTGATATTTGGAACCCAGATACGTTTAAATTTTGTGTCAAATTTTTATTAAGCGTCTTTAAAGATATGTATAGCCTATTATATATATATATATATATATATATATATATATATATATGGGGTTCATAAAAGCATTAAATATACATAATCATTTTGAATTTAATAAAAAATAATATTAAATGTCCACACATTTAAAGTCTACCCCTTTCTTAAGCGATTTTGACCAAAATTAAATCATTTCGTGACACACGTACTCCATACAAAACTGTAAAACTCGGCGTCCTTCAGATTCTTGAGGTTGTAAGTGACAATCTCATTCTACCATTGGTCTACTTTTCACTCCAGCCTTCATGCTATTTGGTCAAAAATTTAATCATTCCAAGGGATATTGACCTCTATACAAACTTAAAAATTATGTCTATTCAATCGAACCATTCTTTCTTGAGATAATACCAACAAAAAATACCTCGATGTACGGACAGACATCACTTTGACTAGAGGTCGAAAACGTCAAGCACTAACGAAAACACAATATCGACATTGTATCACTCAGGCAATATTATTCTTACTTGGTAGGTTTAGGTAAAAATCTGTAGACAAAGCTTAACTTTCGTGAAATTTGTCTAGATTATTTTTAATTTTGCATTTCATCAGGACTTTATAGACCTTTTTGAAATTACTTTTTTACGGGACTTAGGAAAAACAAATTATTGATTATCAATGTTAAATAGGTAAATACATTTTTTGTTGTAACTATTTAATTTTTTTTACCAACTCTGTTCCAGTTGTAAGTTTGATTGAAATCTGTTCATTATTATCTCTGAAATCTGTTCAGAGAAAAATAAATAAACCACAATATCAGACAAACGAACTAGTATTGTTTTGCTACTGTCAATGTTGTTTACCGAGTTAACATTTTAATAAACAAGAAAACAATTAAACACAACATAACCTAAATGTGGAATAGCTATCATATTCTATTCTTTTACCAACAAAACAAAACAAATTATTAGTCCAATTCTACTAAATTTTAAGGTTATAAAATATCTGGATTCAACTGATATCTAATTAATATTAATTAACTGATATCTGAACCGCCAGTTCCTACCTTAACACGAGCTTGTTTTTAATTGTTTCACTCAATGTACATTGGTTGCTATAAATTTATTCCGGTTTGGTAAACAAAATTTTAAGAATCAATAACATTTGTAATAGAAATTGCAAACAATAGGAACATACAAAATTCCTCAATAACAGATTCACCTCAATAAGATGTTATTTTAAAGAAATGAACCCAGCAGTTTACAACTGAGGACGGCGACTTAGTAGTCGAAACGCCACCGTTTCGCCGAGGCAAAGCTTTTCGTGAGTTATTTGGTCTATTTCTTTCATTAATGATTGCAAATTATTAATTGTATCGCAATCTCAGCACAAAATTTATATTTGAAATATTACCGGTTGCATTTTAAAATTTAAATTAATGAAAAATGAGTGTATACCACTTTATAAAGCAAAAGCTGTGTTGTAGGGAATCATCAAATTCATAATACATAAAAGTCTAAGTTTTCCTGGTCGTCATTTTAAGGGAAGTTTTTTTTTATATTCGAGTGTCGGATAGTTTAATAAAATTAACATTTTGATGGAGGCCATCATGGTACTCGCCTAGTACAGTCAACACAATCTTTATAAGGGTTTACTGAGGGGGAATTCAGAAACATTTCTTAATGCTCCCTGGCTGAATTAATCCCAGCCAATGACATTATTTCTTGAATTGCAGAGTACCCTTAAAGAAGCAATTCAATATTACTTGGATGGTATTTAGTATTCACAGTCGAGCGTTAAGGGTTGTTGAATTCAAGAAAGCCCTTACATATGTTAAAATGTTATCAAATTATAAGTTCCCTTCGTAGGTAAGATATTAAATACGAAAAATGGATGTAAGATTGAAAATAATGAGTTTAGAAATGTTGTTTTTCATCTTCTTCAAATGTATTATATATACTACACAGTAAATAAAGATGTTTTTGTATGCAATAAAAAATCTAATTAGATAACTTGTTTACCATTATCTACATTTGGGTTTGTTATACTGCTAGCTAAATCTATCGCGTCTATGTTAAAATAGTAACAACAAAATTTGTAATAAATAGGTGAAATATCGGTTGAATTTTAGCAAAATTCTGCATGACATTATATTAGAAAAGAAAAACTAAGGTGAAAAATAGGGATTATTAAAATTCTTACAGAAACTGAGGTGAAAATAGCGATTATAAATTTTTACAGAAACTCAGGTGAAAAATAGCGATTAATAAATTTCTTACAGAAACTGAGGTGCAAAATAGCGATTAATAAATTTTTACTGAAACTCAGGTGAAAAATAGCGATTATTAAATGTTTTTACAGCAACTCAGGTGAAAAATAGCGATTAATAAATTTTTACAGACTCTGAGGTGAAAATAGCGATTAATAAATTTTTACAGAAACTCAGGTGAAAAATAGCGATTATTAAATGTTTTTACAGAAACTCAGGTGAAAAATAGCGATTAATAAATTTTTACAGAAACTCAGGTGAAAAATAGCGATTAATAAATTTTTACAGAAACTGAGGTGAAAAATAGCGATTAATAAATTTTTACAGAAACTCAGGTGAAAAATAGCGATTATTAAATGTTTTTACAGAAACTCAGGTGAAAAATAGCGATTAATAAATTTTTACAGAAACTGAGGTGAAAAATAGCGATTAATAAATTTTTACAGAAACTCAGGTGAAAATAGCGATTAATAAAATTTTACAGGAACTGAGGTAAAAAATGGGGATTAATAAAATGCTTACAGAAACTGAAAAATAGCTATTAATAAAATTGTTAGAGAATTTGAGGGGGGAAAATAGCGATTAATAAAATTGTTATAGAATGAATTACTTTATATTTATTGAGTTGTACCAATGATTTTATATTTAAGAAGTCTTATTGAATATGATTAAGTCAGGCTCAAAATGTAAGTTGAGTAATAGCATATTTGTGTAATAATAAATGTACCAAAACTGATGTGCACATTTAGGTTATGTACACATAAATATTAATGTGTATATGTTATGTTTTATCGTATTTATTTTATTTTCATATTGTAAAGATATATAAGAGACTAAATGGTTAGCATTTCCTATTGTATTTTAGTCACTAATAGATATTTAACGCTCATACATTAATTCAAATTTTAAATCTTAGCACAATAAATAACAGCTCTCGTTCAACGTTGAATATTGTTGTTCCCATTTTGATAAATCTCCTGCTAAACAAAGGTGACTGGGGGGTCGTTGAAGTGGCGATTATTCGTCACTAGTATGATAGATTACTCGCTATTCTATAGTGTAAGTACTGTCAACCTTAAAGACTTTGTTGAAAGAAGAAAACATGTTGAGTGAAAACTTGTTGATGATAAATGAAGCTTAGAAAATACGTAATGGATCATGATGTGAAAGCGAAGCAAACGAACGTAGCGAATAATATGTCAGTGTCAACGATAGCCGGGGTCAGACAGCACTTTAGCAAATTGCTAAGGAATCAAAGGATACATCTCAGTTCAGGGGGAAAAAATATTAAGGGGGTAAAAGGGAGATGTAGTGGTTTATAAAAGCATGTCTTGAATACAGGAAGTGGAACAGGTGAAAAAAAATATGGTCTCAATCAGTTTGAACTCGTCGAACCCTCAAAGTGTATTCTATCAGATGAAATACTTCATGAACCGATTTTCGGAAAAATTTTCTTTTTAAAACTGATTTAGGCGTGCCTTAATTGTTGTGAAATAACTGATGAATTTGTTTATAATAAAATCTGTGTATTGAGAGCAAATATTATCGATAGATTTGTGAAACAGACAGTCTCGTACGTTTGGAAAAGTATGAAACAAAAGTTTACTCAAAATATAAAATATCTAATATTGTGACGATAAACATATTAACTGAGATGTTTGAGCGGTGAAAATTCGGTTTGAAAGTTTTATAAAAATCTGTCGATTGAAGGACTTTACTGAAAAACTCCAATATTTAATTTTTGTAATTTAAAATTAGCTTAATTAACTGTTTGCAAGATTTGAAGAGAAAGCTTTGATTCAGTCCGACTTTCAATAAATAATTATTGGATTGGTAATAGCGAAGTTTGACGTATTGGTTAACAATCTTAGTAGCTTAGATATTAGTATAATTGCAATCGAATACCTGTGTTTTTTTGTTAATGATACAGCAGCACAAGTTGGAGTTAAAAATCTTTACAATTTGATATAAAATAATAATATTATTGTGTTTTAACTTTTGGAAAAGAACAAGAGTTGATCGAGAGAGAGAGAGAGAGAGAGAGAGAGAGAGAGAGAGAGAGAGAGAGAGAGAGAGAGAGAGAGAGAGAGAGAGAGAGAGAGAGAGAGAGAGAGAGAGAGAGAGAGAGAGAGAGAGAGAGAGAGAGAGAGAGAGAGAGAGAGAGAGAGAGAGAGAGAGAGAGACTACAAGATAAAAAGCATAGCTCGGTCCATCGGGATTGCAATAAAATTTCGCAATAAAATCAAAATTCAAATTTTAATTAAGGCAATATATTAAATATTATAATCATGCAAAAAACAGGCGTAAAAAGAGAACGGAGTAAACATTTTCAACTAATAAACATTAAAAACGTAAACAAAACCTACGACAGTATACAAAGGATGTGACACATTTAATTGTAGAACCAATAAATATAAAGAAACTCATTCGGTAAGACTTTTATGATACACTATTTCTCTATTTCAGTATTTTTCCTAATAAAATACCCCATGCTGAGAGCAAAGACGACTAGACAATGGTTTTATGTACGCTCTCTGAACTGAAAATAACATCTCTGTTGATTTATAGTTCTAGTCACTGCAAAATATAGTGGCGGTATAGTTTACCTCTTAATAAGTACAACGTGGCTTAAAAAGGGCTGGACATTTAAAAAATATATAATGTTGGATGCATTTATTAATCAAAAAACATTTAACTGGTCAATATATTGGGTGAATGCACGGGTAAAAATACATAATGATCTGGACAAAAGTCATCTACTGGGTATAGTAACTGGTTGGATATACTGGTCATGAGGCGCATATACTGCGTGGATATACGAGTCAAAAGACATCAACCAGTAAAATTTAATTTTTGTTTCTACCGGCTAAAAACCATCTAATGATTATATAAACTCGTAAAAATCTACTGGATACGAGTTGTACAACTCCATTTACTGAGCACTTTTCCTAGATAAAAACAAATTACTGGGAAAATTTACAGTTCAAAATGTATTTACTCAGTACATCAATTAGTCAAAAGATATTTACTGTGTAAATCAACTTACCAAACTATAACTATTGAGCACATATCCAGGTTAAAGTATCTTGTGAGATAATAATATACTGTAGTTAACTTTTTCTTAATCTTCACGCGTCTTAATTTTTACGCTTCTGACGCGTTTTGGAATATCTTCTCCATCTTCAAAGAAACGCGTCAAAAACAAATGACGTCACGGAGAAAAAAAAGTAACTATATTGTTATTATTTTCAGTGACTCGGATACTATAAAGAAAAAATGAATCTACTTGGAGAATGTACTGGTAAAATCCATCTACTTGGTACACCCACTATTCAAGAAACATTTACTGTGAACATCAACTGGTCAAAAGCATGGTTTTTCTACAACTAAAAATCTGGTTACATATACAGAGTGTAAAATAAGTCGTGATACATCTGGATATAATGTAAATGGATTGCTATATCAACTAAAATCTCTATCATACCTATTATAATACTTTTATGGTATTTAAGGACAATTAAAATCTTTGCCCCTTTTTTAAGGGGGGGGGTGGAACCCCTATCTTCTAACAAATCATTGGAAAGGTCTATACAATAGACAAATAATGGCACCTCTAAATAGTTTCTAGTACATACCTGACAATACAGGGTGTGTAATACTTGCTTCATGTTTTTCCCCTGAAAATAGTCTACGAATTCGTTCTCTAAGGGGAAGAAGGATGCAGGTTAAAGTTAAAATGAGTAATTAGAAATTATAATTTTCCTAAGCTATTTTAAAAACAACAAACATTAAAACAACAATAAACACATTCATTTCCTTATTGTGTTATCAGTAAACTTATGGGAATTCCCAATGCAAATATCTAAATTCCTACTTGTAAATATCAACTTTGGACTTTCATCTGTGTCCCATTCAGTGTAATTTAAGAAGTTTATCAGTTAGGTTACCATCTAAAACGTTTGCTTTAGATTTACTTATCTGGTTAAAACGTTTATTAATCTGGTGGGTAAAGATACGTATTTTCAATTGATATGGAAGTTTGAAAGGATCACTGTGTTGATGATGAGAGGTTATGGGAATCGTGTGAGATCATATAGTGAGGTCGCAAACTTATTTAATGATGAGTTTCCAAACCGCATCAATCCGATATGATGGTGTGCAGTGGCAAGGTTCACTAAGACACATAGTACACAAAACAGACCAAGGTCTGGTAGGCTTCCTTCAATTGATGAAGATAAATCATTAGATGTCATACAGTCCTTCGTTGAAAATCCCCACTTATCAACGTGAAGAGCAGCTATGGAGCACGAAATCCGCCATTCTTCGGTAAAAAATCCTCCAAGTTAATAAATTTAAACTTTTTAAAGCCCAACTAGTGCAAGAGCTTAGTGAAGACGTTTGATTGTAGAGTTGAATTTGACGACACTATTATGGGTAAGCTAGACGCAGAACCTGATTTACTAAATAGAATCCTCTTTAGTGGTGAGACTACTTTCATGACAAACGGCAATGTCAATAGGCACAACTGTCGTTATTGAACGGATTGAAATCCACATTGGTATGTTGAAGCTCATACGCAACGCCCTTCAAAAGTAAATGTTTGTGCAGGAATAGTTGGTTGGACCGTTTGTAAATGATGGAAACTTGAACTAAGAGAAATATTTAGAGATAGTTATCAACCAGATCGTGGTTGCAGTCCAAAATATGTTTGAACAGGAAACATTTGGTTGCTACAAGATGGAGCACCATCACACTACAGCCGTGATGTACGACAATACTTGGGGAAATGTTTTTCAGAAAATATGGTTAGGTAGAAGAGGCGCTGTGGATTGGCCAGCAAGGTCCCCTGACCTTAATCTACTAGACTATTTCTTTTGGGGTCACATAAAAAAACCATGTTTATGAAATAAAGCCAACTGACGTCAATGACCTACAGGGTAGAATTTTACTAAACGGTACTTCTATTCCAAGTATAGACTTAATGATCTAGAAATAAACAGAACATTTATTTCGCAATAGGTCTAAATAATTATTAGACAGGTTTTCAGCAACAGGCCAGTAGTTTCATCATTTCATGCTTTAAAGCATTTTAATATTTACATGTTCCACTTGTAATGAATGTTTATGACGTAACAATGAGATGAAATTCCCCCTGTCCCTCTTTTACCCTTCACGTTAAACTGCCTTTGGCCATGTAAGAACCCGCTTCACAGAGAGACCCCTTTCTTAATTTAGCCGGACTAGAATCCCATTTAGCAATAAATTAAAAAAATAGTTTACCGTGACGCATAACGCCATCTGGTCTATTTGTAACCAACTGGTTAGTTGTTTCTAATGTTATGAATTATAAATCGTTTTAATCAAGCCCCCTCCCAACGAATCTTACAGCTTGTTATTGTTAATTATTCAAAGTTTGAACTTGCAAAAGCACACCGAACGGACCGCCGCTAATATTTACTCCACAAATTTACCAAATGAAAACAAATACACAGAAAAGAACCATAAATACGTGAATTGTTTGAGGAATTAATTAAGCGGTAAATGATTGATATGAAGGGTGGAATGGAGCGGCGGTATTCATTTTATGTTTTTGTTTTTTGGCGTAATTGGCTGTAAAATTACGTCTTGTTAAGTTGAAATTTTGACCTTGAAAATAAAAGTCCGCTACTCTAAAAAAAAAAAAAAATGATAACCTCAGAAAAAAGTTTGGTGAGACGATCCGTACGTGCTTTTCATATTAATTAAAACCACCCTACTATGGGATAACATTGTGGTTAGGGAAGGACAGGGGGTAGGAGAGCCATTGATTGATTCAAATTTTGTTCTACCCTGTTTACCCCCAGGAACATGCTTTGAATCACTAAGTTAATCACGAATGTGTTCGCTTCTGTTATGTGTGTCCTCATTCTATTTCTCTTATCGTTTGTTATTCTTTCCAATTTTGTAACCTCTTTGTTTTACTTCTCTCTCCGTAGCTCATCTCTTTTTACCCTCTCTTTCTATTGTTATTATTTCCAATTATTCCTAAACATCATGGTTTTACATAACTTTCTCTCTGTCTGCTCCACTCTTTTCGCCACTATTTTTCTTTGTTATTTTCTCGAATTACTTTCTTTTTTCCTTATACAAACATACACACTTTCTCTCCTCTCCGGCTTATTATTTTTACCAATTAATTCAATAAACTTTAAGTTTTAAATCAATCCTGACTTCTCTTTCCATATCTCCCCACCCTTGTTATGCTTTACCAATTCCATATTATGTTGTTATCCAATTCCTAAACCTCACAGTTATCTTTCTGTCTGCTCCACTCTTTTCACCACTATTTTTCTTTGTTATTTTCTCAAATTACTTTCTCTTTTTCTTATACAAACACACGCACTCTCTCTCTCTCTCTCCTCTACATCTTATTATTTTTACCAATTCATTAACCTTTATCAATCCCCTATGCCTGTCTTCTCTTTCCATCTCCCCACCCTTGTTATGCTTTACAATTCCTTAACTTCGATGTTTTTGTATAGATTCATTTCATCGTGAATATCTAAAGCTTTAATATATTCTGGCTTCAATATCTCTGAAATTACTTTTTCTTTTATTCATTGACATGTAAACATATTTAAATTGAAATAGAAATATACATATATTTGAATAAAACCTTAAATTTCAATTTCTGAATCTCTTTTGTTTCTATTTAGTTTGAATACATTATCGTTCTTTTGTTCTTCACTTGGTGTTTTTTGTTGTTGATTTATTGGCATATGAGACAGTAATATTTATTATAATTTAAGGGTTTCGAAGCGTTTTTAAAATTCTTTTTATGTACGTACTAGATTTTTACGAAGTGTACAAATCTGTTTTTGTGTTGCCTTATTATTACTTCACCTTTTTATCTATGGGAGCGGTGTAGCCAAGGTGGGAAAGCACGTGCTTTTCTGACTTACTGCAGTTCGGACTAGTCAATCTGTTTGGTATTTTCCACTATTTAAACAATTTTTTCTCCTTCAACTGTAGTTTTATCTTACATGCTTTTTTTTTAGTGTTGGTTTGGATCATAAAGCGAACAAATATATTTGGAGAGATGTTAATCAATATATTTTAATTGGGTCTTCAAAGGTTAGAGTTAATTTAAAAGAAAATTAAAATTTTGTATTTTGACAGGCAATTAAAAATATTTTGAGGTGTACAAAAACGGTAATAGAAATATTACTACCATAAACTTACATATTAAAAATGCGCAAAATTAACTAGTACGTTTAGATTATCACTCAGTGTACATATATATCAATTTGAAAGTCTCACCCTTTCCTTCACAATAGGCCTACTATGCGAAAAAGTAAAACATACAAAATGTTTCAACAAGTCCTTCTGTACAAGATAACCCTACCGTATTCAATTAATGTTCTGGTAAAATCTTTTCATACGTTATAGCGACAAGGCAGTCACTAACATGACAGTTGTGCTGACCAATATACTACAAGGAGCACACAATTACTGTTGGATTCATCTTTAATTAAAACTCGTTGCACAGGTTATTTCATTTTATAAAACATTTTTTTGGGCGTTACGATTTCATTATATTTTAAACTAAAGTAAATTATTTCAGTTTTAAAAGTAAAGTGTAGATTTTTTATTTTTATTTTTATTTTGGAGATGACGAATTTACCTACAGAGGATTCAAGAAGTGGTTCTACTATTTTATCTCCCTGATGATATTGCGATGACAGCCATATTGCCAGTTTTCAAATCTTCTTAAATTCTATTTTTTTGGTTCGATTTAATGAATTATTCTTGTTTGGATTTGTTAGGTATGTGAAAGGAATATTTTTGTACGCGCCTATGTTTTGTATGAATTTCTATATTAATATTCAAAGTTCTTTCTTTTTAGCAAATTTCAATATAAATAATTCAGCAATTCCATCTCCATGGAAACGCCGATGTACGAAACAGTGAAACGTTCACTGACCCTACTTGTAGGAGTAACTTGGCACATTTTGTTGTTTACTATAATATATAAACGTGCTGGTAAACAATGTAAAGGTCGCAATTTTGATAAAATTTTACTAACTTTTACGAATATTTGGATTTGTTTATTAATCAGAGAATTGGTCAGAACATTTCATAATGACAGCTGATTTTCAGATCACAAAAAAGATATTGCTATGGATAACTTTTGACTTGTGGGCCTATACAATGACTGCAAGTTTTTTCAACTGTATCGAAAGATGTATAAATATGTTTATTACTATAACAAATATTTTTTTTAAAACTAAAAAACAAAAAAGTTAAAACATAACCTCAAAAATAACAGACAAAATGTTCTATTTTAGTAAAATCGGTATGTCTGACTACTATTTCATTGTGTTTGTTACTCAAACCAAGAAACGGTGTGTAGAAATTGAAGAATTACTGATGATGTTACATATTTCCATTGAAAATAAAATAAAAATTATGAAAACAGGGTTAAAACTCTCCATTTTTTTAGTCGTAAAGGAAATGCGTTTGGTCCTATTTATTTTTTCAAAAAAAAAAAAAATTAAATATTGTCTATACACTATAAATCCCATTTTCTTTTACTACATTCTACATCTCATAATTTCATTTCAATTACGTTATTTGATAAACAAGACTATTTAAAAATTACTATATGTATTTAAATTTTACAATATAATTTAGATCTATACAACAGATTTAAAAGACCATAGAAGGAATGACCAGATTTAGACATTTAATTATTTCAAGTCCTAATCTATCTTACAATAATTTTCGAATGAGCTAGTGTTTTCTTTCAAATATTTGCTTCTCCCAAACAAAAATTGTAGCCCGTTCACTGAAATTGTGTCATCTGTTTAAATAAATATTAAATTAAAGCAAAGAAATAAAATAAAACGTACATTTACTTTAAACAAAATAAAATTACCTCTAAAGAGCGAAAAATCTCGCTTATTTAGGACTTCATTTCATTTACATTTTGAATGAGGCTAACGATAAATTTAATGATATTGAGCATATCGGTTACATATAATAACAATGCTTCTACGTGCTCAACCGCCCGAGGTGGTGAGAGCGACCGTGTTATGTAAAACCTGTAAAACGTTGAGGGTAGCAGCAGCGCTGCCTAGCGGTCAACCGCAGTACTGACTGTCACGCCGTTTGCCGGGCAAATGCATACAGCTTTACACCAGTGCTAATTGCGGATTAGTGATAACCAGGCGCAGAAATAATGCGTCAACTCTAATAATTAACTCCTATTTTCAACTACAGGATCGCCACAGTCGCACTGCATTATACCAACAGATTATAGAATAATCTGTTAATTTATTTGTTTAAACAAATGTTAAGCTTAACATACAACTGCGTAGTTAGATCTGAATTATAAATGTATTTACTGCAAAACAATTGTTTATATAATATTGTAAATGATATTTTAATTAGAACAAACTGATACAGGACTCAGTATTTGTACAACATCTCGACTAACAAATAGGTTCAATAATTTATAAAGTCATCATTACACGAAAGTTTTACTTTAGATCGATTTTAGAAAGAAACAATTGTAGGAACTAGTAAAGTCTAATAAAAAATGTACCCCGTGAGTGCTAGGACATAGCTACAAAAATTTAGTACCTACCAGTTTGGGCAGACATTATGCCTACCTTGGCTGTAGACTTATTCATTAAAAATGAATAAAATAATACAGTAGTATGTTTTAAGCGATTTTAAAATTTGACAGTCATTTAGTTTCGTCATATTAGAATAAATATTACAATGTTAATTACTAAATAATTAATTTATAAACGTACCTTCAAACAGTATTTCTGTCGTTTTTTGTTACTACAGTTGTTTCTCCTCAAAATGAGGCATTTTCAGGTGTAGTTTGAACACTTTTAATATACACACTCTACTTTACACATACAATTATTACATTTGTGTGTAAAGTGTAGTGTTTGTACATAAAGTGTTCAAACTATCCCCGAAGATGCCACATGTTGAGGTAAAACAGCTGTAGTAACAAAATTAATTATTATTTTATGAAGATTAATTGTGAAAAAAAGTCATTTCACAACAGCGTATACACACACACGCTGCGTGTTTCATTTTATGACAGGCTTAGCACAAAACATTTTAAAACATTCCATTTATATCATATTTTGTAAAATCAACCTTGTTTCAAACATATGGTTTAGATTTCTTCCATTTTACAAGATTGATCAGTAAGTGTTTCAAGGAATTTATCAACTTCAACATATGGTTAACGCTAACACAGTTAGAATGTTGTTAAACAAACTACAACAAGTAAACTAGTTTGTCAAAGATTGTCTCCAAGATCTCAGATGTCATTAAAACTTTATAGATGCTGAAAGCAAAGGGTATAATTGGGCAATTAAATCTCTTTGTTCTTCAAAGTTCGGCGGCGACATGAAAAAGGCGCTGTTAAGTGAACAGTGAATTGTGATGCCTTATCTGGGAGAGTTTGTGCAGAGAATCAGAGATAAGATAATTATTATTAGTAGCGTGTTATCGCGGATGATAAGCAGGAATCATATCGGGAGGTTTTTAATTGAAAATAGGAAATCGATTTTCTTTTTTATACCTAAAATGAAGAAAATCAATTGTATAGCTTGTAGGTGATTTTGGTTATGAGAAATGCATAGTAGAGCATAAGGAAATTTAATTTTCAGAATGTTTTAGTAAAATAGTTGGAGGTTAAACATTTATATATAGTTGGTGCTTTAAATATAATAAATAGGTTGAAGCTTGTGGGGGTAAAATGTTAGTGGTTTGGAAGAAATAGAAAACAAGTTAAAAGATATTTAAAATGCAGTTAAATAAAAATTAGGTTGAAAATAACGATTGGAAAAAATACAAGCTTATGAAAATAAGATTTAAAGAAAATATCATTTCAGATATTCCAATTTGAATGAAGTCAATAAAGTTAAAGTGAGAAGTAAATAAAAATAACAAATCTTGTAAACTTTTTACTTTTACTTGTGCACGTCTTATAGGGCTCGTACACGATTCAATAATATTGTCAAACCAGATAAACTGTGCAATTTTTGGACCGCACCGTAAACGGTCAATATTATTGATTCAATATTATTGTCAAACCAGATAAACTGTGCAATTTTTGGACCGCATCGTAAACGGTCAATATTATTGATTCAATAATATTGTCAAACCAGATAAACTGTGCAATTTTTGGACCGCACCGTACACGGTCAATATTATTGATTCAATAATATTGTCAAACCAGATAAACTGTGCAATTTTTGGACCGCACCGTACACGGTCAATATTATTGATTCAATAATATTGTCAAACCAGATAAACTGTGCAATTTTTGGACCGCACCGTAAACGGTCAATATTATTGATTCAATATTATTGTCAAACCAGATAAACTGTGCAATTTTTGGACCGCATCGTAAACGGTCAATATTATTGATTCAATAATATTGTCAAACCAGATAAACTGTGCAATTTTTGGACCGCATCGTAAACGGTCAATATTATTGATTCAATAATATTGTCAAACCAGATAAACTGTGCAATTTTTGGACCGCACCGTAAACGGTCAATATTATTGATTCAATATTATTGTCAAACCAGATAAACTGTGCAATTTTTGGACCGCACCGTATACGGTCAATATTATTCTCAATATTCTTTCTTCAATCCGGTGTTTGCTCAGTACAAAAATGGACGCAAGAAAGAAAGCATGTATCGCGATTATTGCACATTGCGCTTTGAAAAGAAGAGTGAAACGTGAAATTGGGTAAAGGAATGGTAGTTGAAACGTGAAAAGTAAACACACTTAAGGTTATAAATATCGTTGAGTGATATATGTAGCTCATGTATCACTAAGGATGGCAACTTTGTCGTTGAAACGCGTTTGATTAAGTAACCGTAGTTTTTGTGAGGAACTAAACTTGTGTCCGACCTTTGTTATTAGTTAAATGAAGTTTAGAATGTAAAAAGAATCATAGATTGAAATGGTGGAATGCTTCGTCTAAGAAATTTAGCGTGTTTCCTCTTCTATTTTTTATTGATGAATTTGAAAAATTAAATATTAAAAAATATTTTAAATGTCGTATATCGCTTATATGACTGACCGTGGTTTTTTTTTTATTATTAATTTTCTTTTTTTTTTTTCTCAGCTCTTATACAGACTTCGATCTAAAGTCGGTCTAAGGTTTTCACTCATTGTGAGATGAGGGAATAAATTTGCTCTGTCCGTTTGACGACATCGTCCTATGTATAAGTTAGTATAATCTATGCTAATCTACATAAGTTAGTATAAATACAACAACGTTTTTTCAACTTATTTTTACGGTAAATTACTAATTTATTGACTTCCGTCGAAAACTTGATCACTAATATCAGCTAAAATTTCACGGATAAAAATATTATTTTTAGTGAAAACTTAATTTTAATAAATATAGCTAGAATCTTATCAGCTACTAAATTAAGACTGATATTGAATAGTTAGTAGTGGATTTTTTACTAGGTTTAAAATTTCAATTTTATCGTTATTTTTCTGATTATGTACAGTAGAAATTAGATCTGAAGAGTTTTAGATAGACATTTTGAAAGCTTCCCAAAATTAACTAAATTGATCTATTTTGAACCTACAGGTAAATATGATATTAGCAAAAAAGAACTTTTAATTTCTGTCTATGTACTATATTTAAAAATGTGTGTATTTTTTATTTTCTGTTGTCGTTATTTAAAAACAAAAAACCTCTCATTATAATCACCTTTAAAAAAAAGAAAAAAAGAGCATAAAATAAAAACCTCTAGCCCTTGTATACTGTAATAACATCAGGGTTGAAAGAGAACAAAATTTGGTCAAAAGAAGCCTAATAAAACAGGGATAAAGCCCAATACTACATGAAAAAAAGTACTTTCGTATTGGTTGGGTTAAATTATTCTTTTTCAACTTTTCTACTGGAGAGGTTTTTTGCCTTTGAACAACAAAAAAATAAAGAAAGTTGTAGAGAGAGTTACTCGGGTTTGCCTCACTCGTACTTACCATAACTCTAAAAATATATATAGAACAATTTTGTCGTTAATTATTTTCCCCAATAGTTAAGGCCAACCTACATATTGAATAACTTCTGACGAAAATGGCTACCTTCGAAAAAGATAAGAGATCTTGACAATCACTAGCAGTAGATTTAATTCTACTAATTTAAGGAAATAGCAAAAGTGTCAATAAGGTCCTGAAAATAATTTTTAATACAGAGATTTATATAGAATGTAAAACAGTGAATGTGGAAAGGATGTTGCTCAGTACATTGGATTTCAAGGTGAGACCTGGCGAAAAAAAAACGAATGCAGAGTTAGATCAAACCACTGTCGACGTTTGAAGGTTATTACACCGAGAGTTTACATATTTATATAACAGTGTTAAAACAAAGCTGTACAGAGTCAACTATGACTTCATGTTCTGAACATTGTTACTTTCAAGATTTCTTTCTTTTATTAAATACAAAATATATTACAACTTATCTGATAACGTCATATTATATAAACTTATATAAATAAAATATATTTCACTTTAGATCCTAGACTAAAGGAAAACTTCTCTACGGAACTTGCAATATTCAGAAGCAGTAGTTTTACTTTATGCATTTAATTTTGTCTCTGAAGTTTTAATGTATGCCAGAATTTCTAATACAATAACTTTATTAATAAACGAATCTGTAATGCGTCATTATATTAAAAATATTGCATAAATTCACTAAGTTGTGGTGTAGAAGTTTAGAAATATAATCTAAAGTAGTTTTGTGCCGACACTTATTGAAGTTAGAAAAGTATAACAATGTTAATTTTCAACTCGGAGCTTTAAAAATAAGCGTAACAAAAAATAGTATATTACATCAGTACGACCAAAAGTGAAGCTTTTTAATACAAGCCCAAGTTTAACTTGAAAATCAAAAAATGAGCGAGGATCGAAAAGCTTCTTTTGGTCCAAGTGATGAACTATATTTTGTAAATATACGTAAATGAAAAATTGAAAACCAATATTTTTGGTTAACCACATACTTTCTCTATACCTAAAATATGTAAGGTAAAATAAAAATAACTTTAGGATCAATTTTAAGCAATAATAGCAGAACAACTAATATATTAAGTTTCTTTAAAAAAATTGTCCAATTGTTTCGGACTACTATCAATAATATAATTGACTTAATTAATAATTATAAATCAAATAAAAATTATTTTAAAGGAATGGTGTCGTAAAATTGAAATTAATAAAAATAGTAACACGTTTAGTTATATTGGACGATTGTCATTCATTATGCGGCTATAAGTCATTCTGTTTAAACTATTTAATTAAAACCACGAGCAAATTAATTTACAGATAAGTTTAAAGCGTCAGTCAGACTCCGGTTGTAATTAAATCTCAAGACTAAAACACAGAACCTAACCTAACCTCGCGTTCACCATTCCATAAAGTCCACTAATTAGTAAATACGCTGTGAATTCATTAAGTTAACTCAACAGAGCATATCCCGTAATGCCCATCATTATACTACTGAAAACCTGGAGTTTCTTCAAGTTGTGGGATTGCTTAATGATCGACGGAAAACAATCGATAGTCGCTATTTGGACAAAGTTTAGTGATTTAATTTGTGCTAACGTTGGCGTTTTATAGTTTTAAATATAAATAATTGGTTGATTCGTGATGAAATGCTTGGGACATTTTGTTTTTTGAGAAAAGAGAAAATGTATAAATAACATATTAAACTAAAGTCATGGAAATACTACACTTTTGAGCACACTGTGGTAAACATAAATAAAAATCAAATTGAATTGTCTTATTGGGTGTTTGTTTTTAATTTTAAAAGATATTAAATTGAACTGTATCAATAATAGCCAAGTCGGAGGAGAAAAATATAGTTGCATTAAAAAAAATTAAAAAATGCTAAGTATTTATACACCTAGTTTAGAGCTACTATTAAAAAAACAACAACTTAATTTAGGGCAGATTATTAAAAGAGCCAATTTGTTTGTTATAAAATTAGTTACGTTACACAATTGATTCATCTTTATTCTAGTTATACGGGTTTGTAAATTACTTTTCGAAAAATTAGCAAAGTTCCTTAATAATTAATTTGCTTATATAAATACCGTTTAAAAAACACAGATTAAGTGTTAATGAAATAAATATATATATATTTTAATTGAGGATTGAGGAATATGAAATTGAGGATTTCATATTTATACACAGCTGTGAACATGGACGTGTTTGAAAAAGGTCACCAATTCTACCTGTGTATATGTTTTAAATTACAATTTAAAATTTGCCCAATTGTTTTAATAAACTTCATTATTGTAAAACTAAAATATTTAAGCAATAAAAACATTGTAGTCGCCGGTTTCACATTTGTTATTTATTTATTTATTTTTTATTTGTACTTTAATTTTTTCTGAGTACTTTTGTAGTTTATTATGAAGTGTTTTTGAGTGAATTTTAAGTTTTGAAGATGACTGACAAATAGCTGACAGCTGTACTAACAATAATAAAAACATTTATTGACACAAGGATTGCTCAGGCAAGTTGAAAAATATAATACAATTATAAAATATATTAATAAAAGTGATTGATAAAATGCTTCAAAATTTTTTAAATAATTCTTTTCTAGCGAAATAAATTTAAAAAAAATCACCGAATTAAAGTTCTAAAATATAAAAAAATTGATTAAAAAGAAACAGACGATGTTTAAAATCAGCGAATGTTTAGCCTATTTTAGAGAGGTTTTGTCTATTTTTCACCCATTTTTAATATTATTATTTTTACCAAAGAATTTATAAAAGTACAAATTACGTATATTTATTAATTTTAAAGGTTTTAAATCATTAAATACACATTTAATAATGAAAAATAACTTTAAATATCAATACAGTAAGTTTAATTTTTCACCAACAAACTTTGAGTTATGCGATGATATGTAATATCAATGACGTGAACATTTTTTTTAAATAACAAAAATTGTAGTAAATTAAACTTTAAATGTTGAAATCATTAAGTTTTTTATCGAGTTGTTATCATTTGTATAATATTTCAAACAATATATATATATATATATATATATGTGTGTGTGTGTGTGTATTTTATAAATTTGCGCTTTAATAATAGCTACATGGGCTAAAAGGTTAGAAATTTAAACGTCTGCATTGTTTTTTTAAGAAAATGTTATAACAAAAAACATTTCCCCCTTCATTTTCTTTAGCTTGAAAAGAGTTATTACAGAAAAACAACATAAAAACATTTTTAGTTACATTTAACCGTTTATTCAAAAAATAAAATAAAATGAGTTAATCTATGGTGTTGCCCAAAAAACTGGGGGGAGGGTACGTACATATGTTTTTGGATATTCTAAACTTCACTTAATGGGAAAAAAACAAATTATTGCGTTAAGCTCATTTCTGGAATGAAAAACGTAGAGTAGTACGACCGACCTATACATCACCTTATTACCGATTCTCACGTAGCAGACATCAAAGAACATCTTCAAAACACTCCTATGTGTAAGTCCCCCTCCCCCATATCATTAAATTGTAACTTACTTCCTTCCAAATAAATATTTTCATTTTGATAGAAATAAATAATAACATTATATTAACTTTGGAACAGAGCCATTCGCTGACCTAATTACCAATCTAGCTCAGAATTTAAGTAAAATTACCAAAAGACCAAACTCAAAGTTATTTTTTCTCAAAGACGGCTAAAGATTTTAATAAAAAATATAGTCTCTAAGGGCTATCAAAAACGTCGATTGGTTGCCATTTCATTATTAGTTTTTACATTGATAGCCAACAGTATTTTGTTTTACCTTCGATTTACTACACCCGTTTGGTTTGTAACAGTTCTAACACACAAAAATTTAATCAAAATCTTTTATGCCAATTTTGAGATAGTGAAAAATGTTAAGACTGCAAGCCGATTAATACTGATCCATGGTGATCATTACGTTTTGAAAGAGTCGTTTTTTAAGAAAGACGGACATAATTTAAAAAAAAATGTGTTCCAAATAAAAGTCATTAATTTTTTTTTACCTTCCTAGTGGATTTGAAAAGATAAAAACAAACTAAATATTTACAATAAATTAAATGTTTTAATCAGTTTCACTATGTCTCCCCTTACCCAGGTGATAGTTGCTATAATTTTAAACGTACTAGAGTTCAAGTTCCATAAGATCAATGTTAAGGGTTTCCCAAATATCTCATCTAGAAATAAATGAAAAATGAAGTCCGCTGCTTAGATTTTTATTTTTGTTATCAATTTTTATCAAGTTTAATTACAAATATAATAAAACTAGTATGAGTTTACAATTTATTTAAAATCAACTATTATTTTACTGGAAAAATAATCAACTCATTTTTTATTCTTTATACGGTAATTTAAAAAAAAAATGTAAGTGTTAAAAATTCAAGAAGTACGTTGCGCGTATTGCACATTGGAGACATTCAAGCAACACAGGCTTATAAGCTTTTTCTTGCGGAGTAATATAGTTCAACTTTCTTTTTGTTATTCTTCTATATTTATTTTATTTACACATATTTAATTCAGTTTATTTTCATAGCACAGAGAAAATATACTTAAATTATTTATTTATTTTCCAATTGGTAGATTTATGTAGTTGTCAAATCTTAAATTTACATTGTAGGCCTATATTTTACAAAAATATTGAAACAAAGAGTTATAAGGATAAATTAATAATATTCACTAGCTTATAGAAATCGTAAATGGTGATTTTAAAATTTGATCAAGTAAGCTCAATTATTTTGATTATGTATTTTCATAAATTTATATTATTTACATTCTGTGTACAATAAACAAAATACATTTTAATTATAAGCTAATGCAATATTAGTTTATAGCTTAATTTACTCCACTATCATAAAGTAATATAAATAAATAAAATAATATAAAAATATATATTATCTCATGTTAGAAAAAATTATAGGCCATACCTCCTGCTGATAGAAATGTTAATATTCAGGCGCAGAATATGCAATATAGCAGCAAGGCACCATGCAAACATTCTTTCACACTTCTATGGATATAAATTTATTTAAATTAAATTATATAAATTTCAATTTAGCAGGATTCCATGCTAAAACTTGTAGTCTATAACTAAACTTAATAATAATTCTCACTATTTACACGTTAAAACTACAAACCAATATTAATGTTTGGGGTAATTCTTTTTTTTTTCGTTCAAAATGCTTAAAATTAAGCCATTAATACAAATATAATTTTATTACTCATGACTGTTACTTCCTCATGTTTTCTAAAGCTCTGAACATATTGTATGTTATCTATATTTTTAGCTCCGCCGGTTTCGTTAACACGTATAAATCGACTACACCCTTTTCCTGAAACTACGGTGTTTTAATGATTTATAAATATATTAATTAACTTATGTCTTATATTATAGAAATTCTAGCTGTGTGATCATGTAAAAACCGAAACCTGAGACCATGAAATGTCCTCTGATCCGATTCAATGAAGTAATTTCGTACTATTTTTGATTCATTGTTTGTCTATTGATAATAGAGATAAAAATTTAGTCCGGTTTTCTTCAAATTTAATATGTAGGCACAGTTTTACGGACCGTTGGACAAGTTCTTTAAAAAAAAGAGCAAGTAAATTAGAAAATGGCAGCCGATAAAAAAAAAGAAAAGCAAATGAAGTCGTAAATATTCCATAATCGATAGAGTAATCTGAATGAAAGGTGAATTTGAATCAAATTTAGCAAATACATTTTCCTGTCACTTTGACACTACAATTCTGGATGGATTTTGGGCTCTTCTAAGAGATCCTCCATCCCCTTCTATCTTAGAACACCCTTATCATATTTTGCACAGCATCAGTCTTAGACCTTCCACCACGTCTAGCCAGCTCTTCTTGTATCTTTCAACTTTTTTCTGCCTCGTGGTCTGCCAACATAAAATCTTCTTGACAATGTTCCTTTCTCTATTCATTCTACACGGCCTAGCCACCAGAGTCGCAACTCTTTGGCTATCTTGACCACCGCAGACTGTGTTAATAACTCTATATTTGTTTTCCAAACGCCGTTATCAAAGATAGGTCCAAATATTTTCCTATTTGGAAGAGCTTTTCTAAACAGACTTTCTATAGACTTCTATTTCTGGACATAGTTCAAGGTCTCAGTTCCCTAGGTCACCACTGGTTTTATGACTGTTTTAGCAAGTAAATTAGGATTTGTTGAAAATGAATTCAAAAGAGTTACAAAATTTCAAAATAGTGGCCATTTGAAACAGTTTTAAATAGCTCTCTCTCTTATGTGGGACGTGCTTTAACTTTTAATTTAGTATAACAACATATCATTATATGCCAAAGTGGTAAACGACTGAAAAAAAAACGAAAGTAATCGCATTCTATAATATCAACAGATCAGCTGCTTGCATAATGATTTATAAAATATTCTTGAAAATAATTATATGTATTCATTAAAAAAACCGAAACAAACAAAAAATGATCCATCCTACAAACACAAACAGCACGGTGGTTCCAGTTGCAATTTACTAATTGCGATGGAGTAAAGAAAGTAGGATTCGATTGTCTAGAGCAGAGAACGTGTCATGTGTTAGTCACAGTCACAAGGGGGTAAGATGTCATTAAGGGTTGTAGGGTTGCTTCACAGCCCTTATCTTATCGTCATTACCTGTACGTCACATCCTGGGGTACGTTTATCTTTAAACAAACGTTAGAGATTTAACGTAAATTTATTGTTTTTTTTAAAGGAGTACAATCTTCTTTACGTAGACTAGACAGAGCTGGGTTTAGTAGTAGATAAAACAGTTTCGGTAGGCTAAATGTCATTATCTACTACATTATGGTGGTGTAATGTCAATATATGTGTAAAATTAAATATGACACGTGGAGACAACTGATTAAACTGTTTTCTTTTAAGCACCATTTAATTAAAATTACGATTATTAGTTTTTTTTAAAAGCAATAAATACCCTAATTCTTGTTGTTGGTAAAAATCTGACTATCATTGGATGCATATTTTAGTTGTACAATGTGACATTTTTAGAAACAAAAGATGGAATTTAATTGAAATCCGGTATTTTGAAATTCATCAACTGTGTATTTTCTAACGAATTTTTGAGGTATATTTGTAAGAAGTTGAAAACATATTGGATACACAAAAGCGCCCTTCAGAACATATATTTGGTGTACAAACTTAAAGAATTCAGGTTTGATTACCGAATTGGTCTAGAGTTACATTTTGTTAAAGGTTATTATTATTATTCTCTTTTTGATTTTCTACTTCAATATAAAGTGGTGATGTAAATGTTTTATAAAATCAACGGTTTTTGAGATATTCGAAGTTAAAAGTTTTAAACGGCCGCCATTTTGAAGAAATACAAAACAAAGTCGTGGTTTTTGGAACATTGATAAAAGTTCACGTAATAAATAAGTATACCTAATTTGGACTTGATATATATTTTATTTACAAAAATATAATTTTTTGTATAATACACAAAATGGAGGACAGAGAGACAACTAAGCTTGAGTCAAACAAATGAATGCTCGTTCTGTTTTTACTTCAATCTCAAGAACAATCTTCTAACATATCTGAAATTCCGGAACACCCTATATATATATGGAAATGGTTTCATGCGAAATTTCGTGGTAATAATGGTAAAATTTCATGTTTCAAGTTCGAAAAATTGCAAAAAAATCAATTAATAATGATGTAATCTTAATAATTTCTGCACCGTTATTAAAGAGATAAGATTTAGCAACTTTTTTTTTGTCTTTTGTAGATATTTTTGATTTTCAAATTTTAAATGGCCACCTTTTTGAAATTGTACAAAGTATACACTTGATATTCCATACCAAAATGGGATCTTATTAGATGTCAACCAAGTTTGAAGTTGATATCTTCAGAGGTTCCTAAGATATATCTGTGTTTCAGTTGAAAATAACTAACCTAACTGTATAGGTTCGTTACAACATAGAGAAAAGCTAATTACAAAATCGGTTGGGTAGATTTTAGAAAAAAAAATTTCGAATATTAATAATACATTCAAACACATAAACAACGATATTGATATTTTTTAGGTTTTCTTTGTACTAGTCTTTATAAAATCTCCTTCCATATTTACATGTCAGATACATTGTTGATGGAATTTCATGAGTCCTCTACTATAAATGGGATGCTAAAGAATATTTTTGCTACTTGCCTGTTACACCAATAGACTTCAGATAGTGAGGTAAAACTGGGTAATTACCTAAAAAGACAGGAAAAAAAGTAATTAAAACATTATAATACAAAAAAAATATCATTGTAATATTTTTGTACACCTAACTACCAAAAACATTTAATGCAATGTAAATAATGGCAAATCAATTTCTTAAAAAAATATTGAATATCAACGCAATGTCTATTAAGATCGGTTGAATATTTAGTGAAATATGATCGGAATAAAATGCACAATGAAACATTTGCTCCATGTAATGTCATCTTTCAATAGCTATTGTTGAAAAATATAGAAACTAAAAAAAAAAAAAAAAACAGATTGAAAAAAGCTAATTTCAGTAATAAAATTCACAACTAATCCTATATTCTGTCACAAAGCAATAAAGCAGTTAATGTAATCAATACGTAAACAGAGAGACAAGAGTATGTTTGTTGACATATTAAGTAGAACAGGCCTATCTATGAAACCAATATACATACTTTATGTAAACAACTCTATGATGGGTAAACAACTTATAATCTACAATGATTAGATATTGGAGGTACGTGATTGTTTTATCACGTTTTATTAAATTCGGCAAACAAGGCTGGAAAATTGAAATGAAATTTTGTAAATAATAAATGATTTTAATTGTTCTGTTGTTCACAACAAACGTATTTAACCTTTACAAAATGTTAAAATAATATTTGACCTCTATAGAATATAGCAAATGCAATATTTAATATGTCCTACTAAAATATTTGGTTAGGTGGTCACGTCACTGACCACTCGTAGATGTATATTTATGTTCTCTGAGTTACAGAGAGTACAATAGATTTGAACCTATGGAGAACTTAGAGGTCAAGAGAACTGTCACCTCCTCTTTATTAGTCCCAGGTCAATAGATCTGTCCTTCCAGGTTTTCGAAAGTTCAATAGAGCTGTCCTCTTTTTCATCTTATCGACAGATCAGCTGACTCTTACTCCATCTCAATGACATGTTAAAAGAGATGACCCTATTCAAATCATGAAATTTTCAACAAAGCCGACCCTTTATTCACATTTTATTCTGGTTATCGGGTGGTAAATAGAACAGACGCTCTACCCCGTGCATCGAGAAGTCAATAAATGAACACCAACTCAACATTTTAAGACTTCAAAAGATCTGAACTTCAAATTATTGAGAGGTCAATATATCGTAGTACCCAAACATCATATATTTCTAGAGATCAATAGAATGGACTCGTCCTTGTTATTATCGAGAGGTCAATAGTGATACTCTCTATGGTATTTGATTAATAACCAAACAGAACTTATCTTTACTTCGTTTTTATCGAGAGGTCAATTGACTCTATTCCATGTAACAAGAGGTCAATAGAACGACTCGCTTACATTATTGATAGGACAATAGGAATGTCTTCTACTCCATGTTATCGACATGTCTACAGTTACACACTCTACTCCATGTTAATGAGAGGTCAAAATAGATACACTCTACTGTTAAAGGAGATTATAGAGATGCACTCTATCCATTTTATTGAGAGGTTAATACACTCTATTTCATGTTATCAAGAGGTCAATATAACTACCCGCTACTCCGTATTATTGAACAATAGGAATGTCTTCTACTCCATGTTATCGACATGTCTATAGTTACACACTCTACTCCATGTAATTGCGAGGTCAAAATAGATACACTCTAATGTTAAAGGAGGTTATAGAGATGCACTCTATCCATTTTATTGAGAGGTTAATACACTCTATTTCATGTTATAAAGAGGTCAATATAACTACCCGCTACTCCGTATTATTGAACAATAGGAATGTCTTCTACTCCATGTTATCGACATTCTATAGTTACACACTCTACTCCATGTTATTGAGAGGTTAAAATAGATACACTCTACTGTTAAAGGAGGTTGTAGAGATGCACTCTATCCATTTTATTGAGAGGTTAATAAAGATGAACTCTAATAATGTTATTGAGAGGTCAATAGAGATGTCATCTAATAAATATTATTGCGAGGTCAATAGAGATGAACTCTACTAAATGTTATTGCGAGGTCAATCGAGATGCACTCTACTAAATGTTGTTGAGAGGTTAATAGAGATGAACTCTACTAAATGTTATTGAGAGGTTAATAGAGATGAACTCTACTAAAGGTTATTGAGAGGTTAATAGAGATGAACTCTACTAAATGTTATTGAGAGGTTAATAGAGATGCAATCTACTAAATGTTATTGAGAGGTTAATAGAGATGCACTCTACTAAATGTTATTGAGAGGTTAATAGAGACGAACTCTACTAAATGTTATTGAGAGGTTAATAGAGATGAACTCTACTAAATGTTATTGAGAGATTAATAGAGATGCAATCTACTAAATGTTATTGAGAGGTTTTTAGAGATGAACTCTACTAAATGTTATTGAGAGGTCAATAGAGATGAACTCTACTAAATGTTATTGAGAGGTTAATAGAGATGCAATCTACTAAATATTATCGCGAGGTCAATAGAGATGCACTATACAATTAACTACAACTCTATATTATCGAGAGGTCATTAATGTTAACTCCTCTAGCGTACGGTGAGGTAAATAGAGCTGTCATCCAATCCTTACAAACGAATTCTAAATTTTGCTTACCCCTCCTTAGTAATGATATTGGGAGATTAGCAGAGCATACTATAGAGGGGTCAATGAGGCTACCTAATTTCTTGATATCGAGAGATTATTAAATCTACCCCTACGTTAATTACTACTTACAAAACACTTGAAAAATTTAATGACGGCAGCTTTCGTCAGTTTGATTTCTGAAATATTTGAAAAAGTTATTTTTAACTTTTATTTTAAGAGGTTAAATTTTGTTCTCGAAACTTTTCAAACTTCGGGTCTCTCACTCATGAAATATTCCACTTTATAAAAGTTTTGATTATAGCACGATCTCTCAAGAATACAATATTGAAAAGATATTAATATGGAGAGGGACACACGAACAAAATAATATTGTTTTTAATTTGTTTTGTCTTAAAGAAACTCAAAGTGTTTTTAGGTGATACATATTCAATTTTATAATACGTTGAAGTACATTAATAATAATTAGAGAATGTCATTCACGTTTAGACTAATGTGAAATGAATCGAAAACATCAACAATGCTATTATTTGGAGACATTTTTTGAATGAAATTCGTACATTTTTGTAGGTTAGGTTAGGTATATTAAAAAACATGTTTAAACAGCTTCGTTCAAAAAGTCATTCATTGGCTCTTACAGTCAAACACAACACCAACATTCAAAACATTATCAACGCGACATTTACCAGGAATTTCAAGTAGTGCCATAAAATATCGGTTGTACTGTAATTTCAATTATCGGAATTGTATATCAAAGAGTTGGCTATGAGACAAAGACATCTCTCAGCAAAGGGATGTATAATATAATCCCCTAATGAAATGTTCACAAGACCTTCAAGAATATAATATTCTCCACAGTTCAAAATGTTTAATTAATTCTAGAAGTTAACTATCGTGACCTAATAATGTCTCACAAGCAATTACTTTAAAACAACTTTACGACAATATTATTTCGTTAAAAATAACGGTTTCTTTAACAATGTTCAGTTTACATTACAACATTTATTTTCGTTTTGTTAAGGGAATTGTCTATTAGGGCACTGCGTCTGACTGGAGGAGGTTCCTGCCCAACCACCTATCTATATCCTTAATCCTTATCCACTGGGGAACCGGAAATAAGTTGGTTTGGAAGTATATAGAGACACGTGTTTTTCCTTTAAGATCTGTTATTGATGCGAAATTTACAGTGTGTAGATTCGTAATTTCAGTTGTTTATTTCTTGTTTAAAATTGTTTCTACCAAATTTGGTACTATTGTCTGTCTTGTTAAGAGTAAATTAGTTGGGACGCATTAAATGAGATAAAATCGCGGCTGTTTAGAATTAGTAACTTTAGTGCATTCAAATCGAGGAAGTGACGAACTTAAAACGCAGGGAACGAGTGAGAGTATCCCAATTAGAGCAGCACTAAAGTAAGACTGATATCAGAAGGTGAGTAAGAAATCCCAAATGAGATGGTATGGGTATGTACTGAGGTCCAGGTGACAATAATCTTACAAAGAAATTATACGGGGCATGAAGTATGGGCTAGCAATCCAGAAGGAGACCTAGAACAACTTGGGAAGACAAAGTGCGAGGCTTCATGGAGGACATCGCATTGCCTGGAATCAGACAAGAACACTTGTTCACCAGAGGGAATAGTGGCGATCTATTTTACCCATCATCAACACCCCGGGTAGTGTATCACCCCGAGGGGCGACTATGTAAGTGGTCTAAAGTAAATTAGTTAATCAGAATAAAGTAAATATATCGGTTATTATTTTACAACTTTAAAAATGTTTGTTGTACCATCTAAAAAATCGTTACTTAATCAAAATAGAAGTATTACTTCTGTCCCACACACCAATATATAATAAAAAAAAACAGGGCTAACGGAATAAAAAGATTTCGTTAACTTTTCTAAAATACCTTCGGGAGATATCCGTCAAAAATGTAAACAAAAAAGTGGTGCCAGCAAAGGAGGTTGGATATCTCAAAATGTGCACGAACGATTTTAATTAAATTTTGGTGAAATATGTAGTTGTGTAGCTTAAAAAAGTAAAATACTCGTAACCAAAAATGTCATTTTCAACAAATTTTTTAAATTCCGAAATGAACTAGATCGGTGTTTAAGGATTTAAAAATAGTTATAAATTTACTTACAAACCATTATTTTGTATGTGCTTAGCGTTTTGATTTGAATCATACACTTTCACATTTCAATAAAATTCTATTAAAATAACGTGAGTTGATTTCAAATATTCAACCTTTTGAGACGAGATCAATTTTTCAATGCAAAATTTTATCAAAATACTTATAACGTATTTTAAAAACCTGGATTTTCTTATGTTTCTTATATTTTAAATATAAGGTGTTCTTATATTTTAAATTATCCAGAAAAAAAACATAAGTCTCTAGACGGTCATAATATCCAAGCCCAAGCATGACATCATTTTCCAGTCTCAAAACAGATATTTTTGCAGATAACTTAATTACTTTTTTTTTTCAAAGCATTCCTATATATTTTCAACACTAATTTATAGAGGTATTAAAGAAAGTAAAACTTAATAAGATTCGAAAGTAAATTCTATATTTCCTTTGAGATAAATTAAGAAAACAATTGAAACAGTATACAATTCCTTAAAGTAGGATATGTTTAATCTCATGTTTTCCAATAGTTTTTGACGTCACTAGAAAATTTAACTTTTAAAAGTTTCAAATTGACGGCCGATAACAAATAATTTTATAAAATTAAAGTAATTCTTTTCGTTGAAAATTTTATTAATTTTTTTTTCACCATAAACTCACTTCTAGTTCTTGAGAATCTGAATTACGTTAAGATCAATTGTCAAACAACTTCAAAAATTGAAGAAGCCGTTGAACAAATTGTGTAGACGTGTGTACCATTGATATAGTTGTACACACGATAGTTTACGAAACTGTTGCAATAATTGCTCAATTTCACCAAAAACAATATACAACGAAAAGTCGACTAGTCAAAGAAGTTGAATTTTCCATCTTAAGATGGCGACAAATTAATTTGAATAAAATTAAACCTTATTAACTGTTTGTGATAAACCTCTGTCTAACATCAGAAACAAAATGTTTGATTGAAAAACAAAACAAATTAATAATTAAATAAATAAAAACAAAATAATATTCAACAATCCGAAAGTTGGAGATAAATTGTGTTTACAAAATTTTTTCACATTTTTGGGAGCTAACAAAGCTATTTTGCAATAATAATGTAAATTAACTAAATGCTTTCTAGTTAATAGGTAATTAATTACTACTGAGGATGCTTAAATATTGTTCTCCATAAAACATTTAGTGTATTCATTGTACAATTTAAATTGTGTATTTTCTGAATTTTGACACAGTGGAAGAATGGCCAACTTGTGACTATTATGAATTGTTGTTTTCTTCAAGCCTCTTCAGACTGTCCATGCTATTTTAAATAATATCCATTGACCATAAATCATCAAAAGATGAAATATACCTTAAGTTATTTTCAGAATTGTGTCAGATTTTGTTTGACAATCCGGTATCCTTTCTGGCTTTCATCCAAGTCAAAGTGGAAGCAGTCAAGTGGCTTCCGGTGAATGTTTTACTGCTATTTCCTGTTTCCAGTTTGGACAAAATAAACAATTACAAATCTGTGTCAAGTATTTATTTATAGTTTGTGTAAATAATTTACTGGAGTTGTATATACACTTCGTGTGTTGAACTGAAATTCAAAGTTGTTTCTTGTTTTCATTGATAGAGTTGAAACAGTTTTAAATAACATTAGATTTTAATATTTTAATAGGAAATAACAAAGTAATGTGCACTTAGTGGTGGAGAAAATCAAATATAACAGAAGATAAAAATCTGCGTCGTTACAAAAACTGCAGATGATTTATTCATTTCATTTTTTCTTCTTCTTCTTCAATTGAATGGTCTATCCATTTTGCAAGTCAGCTGATGAGTTCCAAATAAAAATAGATGGCGTGATGTATCTAGATATCCCCAGGAGGATAAATGAATACATTATACTATAAATGAATACATGATATAATACTCAGTATTATACCCATATAATACTGGGTATATGGAAATACTCAGTAGGTTCCATGCTTTCAAATCTTCCTGAAAAGGTTGTTTTGAGGGATCTGTCTCTTTGTTAAATATCCAAGGGTCTCAGCCTTTCTCCCATCGAGATATTCGCATGCTCTGCTGTTTCCTCTTAAAGACAGAGTATACACATTGAATGGACCCACCTATGCATATGTTTATTTATTGGCAGTCTCCTGTAAAGATTTGGTAAGTAAGGACGTGAAGTTTGCTCCAGTTTGCTCATCTTTAGACCAGAGATATATAACCTCCTGTCGTGTTGTTTCTATGCACAAGTGATGACTTGCATACCCTCTTGGATGGCTCAGGTCTTATGAGTTTAGTTGCTGATGCACATCTGAACATGTATTTCTATTAATTTCATCATATCAGGAATCCAAAGCTCCCCCACCAGCCGTGATGTAACTGGAACAATCGCAGACTATCTTTGATCAAAATCTGTTAGAATTCAGGAGTTAGAACCTGGATTATCTGTATGTACTGAATGTATATTTGACAGAAAGTCTCAAAAAACTGGGTTTGAAAGCCTATCTACAAGATAAAACTAAAATTGAATCAAAAAATTGTAAAATGTTTGTCATCATACTTCACCTAAAGCAACTGTTTTTGATAACAGCTGAGAGCAACGAAAGTGATCGTTTCCTAATCTCAAATTTAGAACAGGGGAAAACGATCAGCTGACTTCCCATTGCTCTAATTTCGTGTTTAACCACCAGGAGCACTAATGTTTCTTTCCAATACATTTGTGCGTTTGAAATTAGCTAATGTTAAATAATTAACAATAGAATTGTCAAAACAAATATCCAAACTGTACTGGTGTATTTACGTGTTTGAAAATGACTGCTGCAAATTTTTCTAACATACCAGACAAGTTATTGAAAAAAGCTTCAAACATATTACTAAACCTACTACCAGAGAAATAATTAAAGTTTATATTATGAGAAATGTCCTAGTTTTATTTTGCTTAAGCCTATTGTGCGTGTTTTTTTCCATCTTGATGATTAGAATCGTTCACAACTCATAAGGAAAGTATTTTTCCGGATCTTGATTACGGTTCACCTCGCACGTAAAACCCGATCGTGCACCTGAAAAGGTCACTTTCAATACTAGTAACGAAATATACTATTTCCTGAGAATTTTTAAATATATGCATAGTAATATTTTTCCATATTCACTTTCCACTCTACAAGACGGAAATTTTGGTTTGAAATAAAAAAAAAATACTGTTTTAGTTTTCGAGATATTTTTAGAAATGTAATTGGACATTTAAATTGGGAATTGCGACTGTTATGAATGTAATGGAATGGAAACGTCTGCCGATCCTCGGATGGTAATATCATTACCACAAAGACACGGAAACAGGCAAATAGTGAATGGAAAATACAAGCTTTTTAAAAATCCACTTATAACACTACTTCAAATACAAGATATGAAAGGAAGGACAATCAATTGAATTGACTGAAATAAAAATCATCAAAAATTAGATTTAACAATGTAAGCTACATCAACAACAAATACTGTATCACTTTAGTTTACACTATTTGAGCACATAGCAAAGTATGTAAAAAATCAAACTAATGTGGATTTAATGTAGGACCACATTTCAAAGTACATCAACCGACGCTTATAACTGCTCAAAATGTCCTCTAAGTTATTATAAAAGAAACTTGCCGCAAGTATTACTTCCTTAGGGATAGTATTAATGTTGTATTCTTGCTTTATAAAATTTTTAAAAAATCACATTTTCACATTTTTTGAACACTTATATTTTAATTTTAGTTTTGGAGCACCCTGTAATAGCCTTAAACCAAAGCTTTTCAACGCCGTGTTTCCGCATTTGTATATATATATATATTCACTTGAGACTTGGATACAAGGACATATATACCATGTGCCAAAAAAGTCCCACCCCCTCTTATTTTCTTTATTAATGAAAATAGACAATTTGCTTTGGGGAAAGTTAAGGTAACCAAAGGAGGAGTTTTTTGAAGTATCAAAATTTTCAACCCTTAACCCCAAAATGGGGTAGTTTGGCGGTAAGTCAAGAATTTTAAATAGCAACCCCTATTGAGCGATATCTCATTTTAAAGGTCTTTTAAAAATAAGAATAATGGCTCAAACTAGAGGTCTCTAAGTTCATCCTACCCAAAATAGCGACCAATCGAATTGTGAATGTTAACCTACAAACTCCGATTGTTTTTATTACATTACAAACTGCTCTATGTTGGAAAAATGATGGTAAGAGCCTTACCTTGTTTTTTTAGCTCGGATTAGTTCTTGAAACGGCTACCATTTACTTTTTGGTAGAAATAGATTCTGGACTCAAAAGCTTGTTGTACATTTCGTAACATTTCCGGTTTAATTATTAACGTAAAATTCACAATTCGATTGGTCGCTATGTCGGGTAGGATGAACATAGAGACCTCTAGTTTGCACCATTATTCTTATTTTGAAAATACCTTTAAAATGAGGTATCACTCAATAGGGGTTGCTATTTAAAATTCTTGACTTACCCCCAAACTACCTCATTTTGGGGGTAAGGGTTGAAAATTTTGATACTTCAAAAAAGTCCTCCTTTTGTTTATTTAAACTTTCCTCACAGCAAATCTTTCTATTTCCATTAATAAAACAAATAAGAAGGGGGGGCATTTTGGACACATGGTAAGACTATATATAAATACTAGAGCCTAACAGCATGTGTGAATACGTTAAAATTCTTCTGAAAATATTTTTCTCAAACAATAGTATTTTTTTTAAATAGTTGCAAAATAAGATATCTTTTATTATAAGAGAAAAATCACTAAACCAACTGATTTAAAACTAATTTAATATACTAGGCAATTCATTTAATTCTGATAGATTTTAAATTTTATTAACAATATTTATAAAATAGTAAATATTATGGATACGTATTTAAACAATACATTTTAGAATTAAATGTATTTCATAATCTACTATATTTTGTATGTTGGATTTGTTCTTTCCATATTACAAAACGCTTAGTTATGCTCGGTGTAATGGAAAAGCTAAGATACAATCTATTAACCAAGGTGTAAATGACAAATTATCTTTAAACGTGTAGTTACGAAAACAACTCATTATGAGAAGATTTTTAAAATTACGTCGACGGTCTTTTCGAATACCGAATGACTTTTATTATTTTTAGGTATAAATTATTTTACTAAATACAATTACCTTGAATTTAATTTAATTGACAATTTATTTAAAAATCCAGCATCTTTCAAGTTTAAAAAAAAATGTACCTGAAAGACTGTCCAAAATATGAAAACATATTTTAAATTTTTAATGTTTGAGAAATTAAATAACAAATGTAGTACAAAGAAAATTCGTTATGATTTCACTTATTAACAATACAAAATTTATTTATCGCAAAGAATGAGCTGACAGATATTTCTAACTTCGAATCAAGTGTAAAAAAGGAATTGTCAGATATTTAATCGATTCACCATCGGAAAATATTTTTGGTAGAAATGTAGGTAATTGTGTTTTACTGTGAGCTGGAAATAACAATGGCTGTTTATTTAAAGACGATAGCGCTATCCCCAAGGCGGAAATAGAATATTAAATGAGACATTTACCTAATGCCTAATGCTAAAGTGTTTTCTGGAACAGTCTTTCACCTAAGACAATATTTGTATCTTACTAGTTCCGGCATTTGCATAGCAAAGCGCTAGCTAGCATCTTTGTTCCCATTTTGCAAACTTTTTAGTCGACAATTGAAATTTCAAACAGGTTGTGATAACTTTCGTTTCAGACTTATCTGAGATGTAATATATAAAAAAAAATTAGAAGAAAGTTTTGGTCCTATATAAATAAATAAAAAAAAAAAAAATTAAAAACGCCGTTCACAGTTCATGTTCACTTTTTGACTGATAACTACTGAACTGCTATTTTTAATGACGAAATATTTTGAGAATGGGTGAGTGAGAAATTTTGTGCAATCAGCTAATCAGCTGCTTATTTTGAGGTTATAAGCTAAATTTATTAGTTTGTTTTGAAGTTGAGTTTAGATGATTGCATACAACGAGTGCCAGCTAGTACTGTCAGAATTAGCTCTGATGTCACCGTTTAAACATTTTCTGAACAAGTTCCGAACAGTACAAATCGATCGCGAGGAATAAAACAACAACTGAAGACGTCGTGAGAAAACAATAAATATCTCATTATTATGCGCGACGTGTTCTGTCACATTGTTCGGTTCCACAATACTGGCAACAAACAATAGCGAGTTAGTTTAATTAAGAGTTTAGCTGACTCATATTATATCAACATACATACAGAGACTTAAAGTTCACAAGATTCAGTGAGATTTCCTTGTGATTAGTACAAGAATACATCTTCACCCCAACATCAGAGAAGAGAGTTGCCAAGAAGAGGATTAGGAAACCCACCCTTCCATTCTACAACAGAAATGCATTGTTTTTACTCTACTTTTCTCTAAGCCAAGAGAAACCTATGGTTGTTGTTTTTTTTTAACAAGGCGTCAATACTAAGAGAAAAGCTCTTAAATCCCCCCCTCTCTCTCTTGATTCTTTCTTTCTCACTTTCGTGCATGAGGAGGCGTATCATTTCAAAATCGATTAATAAGAATTTGTTTATAAAACGAATATATTGTATACTTTGTGGACATATTTAGCAAAATTGTTCTTTCGTTATCTTACTAGGACTAAAATTTAAATATAAAAGAATTCAATAATCAAAAAAAAAAAATAATAATAATAATAATAATAATAATAAAAATATTAAAATAAGTACAAAGTAATTGTAATCAAATTTGGTTTAGAAACAACCTGAAACAATTTTTTAAGGTAAAATTTATTACCGTTATGTCATTTTTCGACCAGGATTATTTTTTTTTTAAAACAACTAGTTGTATTCGAGTTCGGTTGAGAAACAACTCAAAACAGTTTTAAAAAATATTAAAAGATGTAATACTATTATCTAATCTCTTGAAATGTGAAGTAATTGGAAACTTTTAATGAAAATAGATGAAAGAGGGAGAGAGAAATGTGTTAACATAATAAAATTCATCATTTTAGGTTATATTTAGAAAATTTTAAATTACATAATCGGTTTCGACATTTAAAATTCATCTTCATATTTAAAAGATCATCTCATCGGTTTCGTAGTTTATTCAAATTTAAAAACACAAATCATAACACATTCATAACCTAACCTAACCTATATCTGTCAAAGTCTATTCAATTAATCATGATGACAAAGCCAATAATTGGTATCGCGAGAAGACATTTTAAGTCTAGAAATGGGTAATACTAATTAAAATCTTTAAAAAATTGATGACAGAAGAATATGGTAAAAATTTATATAAAATGGATAGAAACTTCACTGTGAAAGGATGACTTTTTTAGACGATTAGACGACACCTAATTACGTGGAAATTTCACATGTTTTCACACTATAAAGTCAAATTTTCTCCATACTTTATCCGAACATTGTTGGAAACTATTGTTAAAATAAAAAAAAAAATATATATATATAATCTATATGTTCTTGTCATTTTTGAAGTACCTCTAACAGCTATTTAACATTCTTCTTATGGATGTTGAATCCAACATGGCGGTTAGGTGTTCAGAGCCAATTAGAACAGTAAATTAAAAGTGATTTTTGTAATTAAATACTCAGGCGAAATTTAAACAAGAATAAGTGTTACAATAATAATCAAGAAAAAAAGCCACATAGAAAGGATTATTTTAACTTTGTAAACATTAATACAGGAGTTGTGTTTTGTTTAAGTCTTTATCTTTTTTACATGGAAAAACTGGCGAGGGTCAATAAAAAAAACCACACAAACTCTATTCCCATGTTTATGACAAAAGGTTGCTCTTATCAGTGTACTTTATGACTGCGTAAGCTGATAACAGGAACGGGCAATTTCCAGTGCAATTAATTTGTCGTGTGGGGGAGGGTGTAATTATTCTGGAGGTACAATAAGTATAGTCACGCGTAGTAGAAATCGGGATACTGGAGGAGAGGAGAGGATGAAGATCACACGCCAAAGTTGATAACTATAAAATTTAAACCAACAGCTTTTCAATAATATTTCTTATTTCTAATAAATTCTCTTTAGAATAACAATTCTGTATAGATACAACAATAATAAGTTGTAATTAAATTATGACTATACCGTCAAGAAAATGGATTCTGAAAAACAATTTCTAAAATATTATTCTGAAATACATTAATTAGGTTCTATTATTCAATTAATATTCTTTTATAATAAAAATAATTGATCAATTTTATAAAATATACTTTTTACGTTAATTTTTATTTTAGATTAGTGAATTGTTTCAGGAAAACGTACAAAGTATTTCTGTTTTTGATTAAATCAGATGTTCGTATTTAAATTAACACGCCCTACACCCTACACCGACTTACATCACCATACAACGAAATAGAAACAGATTCCTTAAATGTAATAAAAAATTGGTTTCTTCGGCATTGTAGGAAATTTTAAATTGTAACGGTAGATAAAATATTACCATTATATGAAAAAAAAAAAAAAAAAGAAAAAGAAGAAAAATTTTTTTTTTGAAGTTTTTGACGACCTCGCTTGTTCTTGCTTGCAATCTGATGAGATTGCCAGCTTTATTTTAGATGACACAGATCAGCTGTAGCCGGAGTGAAGGTTAAAGACTATGATGTAGCACTTAGGTTTCCCGATCATTCTGTAGAGCGCCGACGCGACGACTTTGCCCGAATTCTACTAAATTATGTCAGTTTAGCTTTCGATAAATGGCGTTCCTGCGTATACGGGAAGGCCAAAATAATATGCTTCGTACCGCGGAAATATACATATCTAAATGGGCGAGTTGGTAATAGGCGTATGTATACATTCGCTCACCGATATTACAATTGAGTTGTGTGCAATTATTTTTAATGATTTAAGAGCTGGTTACTTGGAGTGGTTATTGGTATTTAGGGAATAAGTGAATTAAGATCTTTACGGAATGGGCAAGCACGAGATATGAACAAAAAACCTTTTTGACATTTTAAATTAGATTTTTCTGAATATGAGCACACTATAGTCCCTATACTAGATATCATGTTACTATTTTATATTTTGTGGCCACTATCGTTCTTACGTACAAGACGACAACGACAATGACAAGGGACGAATGACATGTGGAAAATAATTTTTCGTTTTCTTAAGTCATAAAACAAGAGATCAGACAAAAAACGGAGGTCGATATTTTTGCAACATCAAAATTACCCTACAAGGCCAGCGATTTACGCTTCAAAATCGTTCATTAAGTGGAATGTTTTTGCGGCAAATCCGATATGGCCATTTTTTTTTATAGCGAGTTGTTATTGATCACGTAATTAGAACATGAAAAAATAAAAACATGTTGTTATAAATAGATATTTTACTGTTAATTTACATGTTATTTACCTGTTAAAAACAGGTAAATAAGAGTATTTTAAAATTGTTTTAGAATTAAGTATATATATTTTATTATACTTTATTTAGTAGAGCATAACTTTCTACACTAAAAAGTTAGTGACATTTCTGTACGATTAATTGTTAACTCGCCAGCACACTTAAGAGATCAATAACATAAACGAGGTGAGCGAAATCGTATTTATTCCGAAATTGTATTGAGTTTTATAGAAGGATTGAAATAATGCTTGATTTGTGGGAATATTCTTACGATTTTTAATACACGACAGAAATTTATTTTATTTATTAAGTTATTATTAATAAGAAACTATTTAAAATTATTTTAAAACAAATTAGAATGGAAGCAAAATACAGTATTAACCATCACTGTAATCACTCAAATACTGATAAATTTTAATATTTTTTTAATTGAAATTGTATAGTCAACAATTATAGTAAAACATACATTTTTATTAAATTACTCATAGAAAAAAAAAAACAAGACTATATCATTATTAGCTGATGCAAAATGTGTTGAACTGAATCATTATCGACGATTTTTAACTTTCAAATAAAAATTATTTTAATTATCAAAATTATAGCGATTCCGGATTTTACTCATTTTTCAATGACTCAACTGTAATATACTGCATATGAGTTCATGTTAAATCAATATCAATACTGAGATGAGAAATGACCTTAACCAAAAAAATAAAGAATCAATAATTCTGAATATCACCGACTGTATAAACATATAAAAACACCTTTTTATGATTCAGGTGAAGAATTGAATTTTAAAATATTTAAATTCAAGCTTTTCTCGGTACCACAATACTTTCTCTACCATATTCGATTATCTACTTCAACTTATTATACCTCTCAATGCCTCAAACACTTAATTTATTTAACAATTGCATACGATTATTGATAAACAGGCAATTTATGAGTGCTATAATACTTACAAATGTGGGTAATTTAGACCCGTTTTATTAGTAGCTGGCAAAAGCCCAACAGGCGAGTTAAATAATGACAGAATTAGCTCCCCACTTATACAAAGTGATAGTCCCGCTGGGGTCTTGATGCAAATCATTTCAAACTAGGTAACTAACCTTTCTTTGAACCTGTGGCAGAGTTGTGATAACATGTAATCATGGATAGGTTGAAAATTATGATGAATGATGTACATATATTACAAAACTTAATTTAAACAAAATGTACATTAAATTTATGGAGTTATTGAAGGCAAAGTAAATCAAATAGCAACGTTTGCTTGTAAAATAAATTACAAACAACAAAAACTGTCCGGGGGTTGTACTATTTTTAATTTACTATCGAACCAAAATTTCTTTTGAGATTTACCACAAGGGCAATAATATTTACATTTCACCAACATTTTATAGTAATCGCTTAGGTGGATTTTGAGATATTCAATTTTTAGAATGGCGAACATGGTACCTCTACATTTATGCTCGATAACTTCCGACCGAATATTTGCGCAAATTGCGACTAACACGTTCATTTTGTTCCGCACTTTTGAACATAATTTTATCAAAATCTTTAGAGTTGACTTTGTGAAAATATAATTTTGAGTTTTGTTCAAAATAAAAATAAATTTACTTTATGACATTTCACACTAATTAAATTATAATTTAAGACCTTTATTGAAAGGGCAAGCACACTTTTCTACACAATGCCTATTATAGATTGAAAAGATGGACGCTATTAAGTAATTAGTTGTGTTTTCTAATTACCAGGTGTGAAATCAGTTGTTTCTTAAACAAATTTTGTCGTTAAGTTTAATGCAATTAAATTTAACAGTTTAGAATTTGGCTCTGACAAAATTTCTGCTGTTACTACTATTTAACGAAATGTTATTATGTGAATATAAGAAAAAAATTTAATAAACATATTTTCAAACGATATAAATTTTATAATCACAATTCAAAAAAAACATGGTCGCCAATTTTCTACTGCGTTAAACTCGCAAAGCAAAATATTATATAAGCCCTGGTCCTCGCTACCCTTGTCGAACACAAATCATGTTTGAGTGCTATCAGGGGGTTGGAGGTTCATAAAATTGAGATATTTAACTGGGGACCGCCGTCGGGACGTTTGACACTAATCGTAAGAATATAACATTATTTCAAAAGAAGAGCGCCCGGGAGGCGTTTTGTAACACCCCGTTCGAATACGCTTTCTTTAACTGGAAAGGGATGAAAAGAGATAGTCGAGTGTGAAAAGAAAGTGGGGACAATAAGTTATCGGAATCCGTAGCCCTATTACATAACTGCTCCAGTTCAAACAGTCTGTGCTTACGTCTCATTTTAACTTCAGATGTATTTTTACGTTCTATTGAACACTTTCGAACTGAATAATCTAACTTACTCCCACACATTAACTTGAGACCTATGTTTACATTCTACTGAACACTTTGAACATAACCTAACCTACCTCCACATTAACTTCATATGTATGTTTACATTCTACTGAACAATTTAAAACAGTTTAATAAATTACCACCCATCCACAAATATTTCCGAAATCTGTTTATATTCTATGTCAAATTTTGATATAGAATGGTCTAAACTACCACCACATTAACTTCAGATTTTTGTTTACATTTCAATGAAAACAATATCTACTATTGATGTTGAGAATTTGAGTTTTGGTAGAGCGAAATACAAATAATAAATCCTAATTGTTTAGTGATCAGATACAAAATTCACTTTGTAATCCTTTTCTTTGTGTTAGGTGGAAAAGGGAAGGACTATTCTCCAAAAATAGCAATTTTTCATTTATTCCTGTATATCACACACACATTATCTCCTATTTATTCTTTTCCTTTTTTATATAAATGTTTTACATGCATATAATATTTTTAAACAAATATAACCATATTTTGCACATAACCACAGAGTCGTCTTCTATAAGAGTTTCTATTAAAATTTGATGAAATGGAAACTAAACCAATGAGTTCACAGCAGGTAAGAGAAAATGATGGTTGCCAAGAAAATTTAAATACACTAAAGGGAATCCCGACAGTATAAATACTGTATAGCTACAACGAAACAACTTATGTGTATCTTCAATATAATACACTAGTGATTATTATCATTTTATACGATGGTGTAAGTGAATCCATATTCAAAGCATTGAAGCAGATGAAACACCACATGCAGCATGCAGCTTATGTCAAGTCACGTGACCTCCGAGAGTTTTATTCATGACGTCAGTCAAAGGATTATCTTTCTTTAGATCAATAAAACGGCTCGATGATATTGTAAATATTAAAATCACTTCGTTTTAAAATGCCTGAATTATTTATCTCAAAGTTTTTTAAAATGAGTGTCAAACTAATATTACTTTACATTTCTTTCATAATTAACAAAATTATAAAATCGAAAAAAAAAAAACAATAATAATTATTATAAGCCATATTTCTGTTAATTTGATTTGAGTCCAATTTTCTGCCACTCTCAGCATTGTTTTAACTTCTACTGACGCATTTAGGGTGAATGTCGCTTTCAAAAGAAAGCGACATTTTTAACGGAAACACCGAATTATAGAAACAAACAAACAAACAAACAAAGCAGCACCGTGTTAATCACAGAAGAGGGCGGAGTCTACAGATAGAGAAAAGAGGAGGTGCCTGAGTAATATAAGACGATTCCTTTCAGGGACAAAGTAAAACTTAAATAGCTGTTGAAAATGTAGTACTTCTGAAAACGTAAAATAGAAGTTTTGACAACGCTACGAGTGGCAGAAAAATGCACTAAAATAAATTACGAAACTATAATTGTGTATATTAATAATATGGTTTAATCAGATATTAGCCATCATATCTGTATAGAAAATTAATACACGACGCTTCGAGAGTATAAATCAACTCTCGTTCACAAGTGTGAAATTAAAACATAAAAAAGAAAAAGACCAACATAGCTTTTATAACCATAATCATGCGGTCGTCACTATCTCCCATAAAATTCTAAATTTGGAATTAGACATCTCAAAATGAAAACGAACTATGGGGCATGTTTAAAAATTTAATACTTCAAAATAGATTTAAGGAAATTTGATTAATTTTTTTAATTGAAGATTCATGTTTTCAAATCTATGTGATACCCCTGTTTTTGTTTTCAGTAACTAAATAAATTTAAAAAAACCCTTCGTGGTCAGGGTTTATTTAGATATATTCCAATTTATTTAAGAATTATTATTTTATTTTATGCCTGGTATAACCTTGAGTTTACACTCAAGGACTCATTATCGTGAGTAAACAATCCCGGAGATCCTAGCTGGAGCTACATTTTTTTGCACGTTGTCTTGTGTTAGATCGTTCTCCTTTATCTTTCCTATCAGGTGTCTCTTGACCAACTCTTGTTCTCTTCCTGATGTCTTTAGAACATTCTAGGGCTTTTATTTTCTTCCTATTTTTATAAGGAGATGATGACCGAGGGGTTTGCGCTTTTAAATATCAGTACAAAAACTTTTACATTTTATAAAAAGTTTTTATCGTCTGGGCTGATTTTGAAACATTACTATTTGTCAGAATGCTACGAATACCTTTTGTGTGCTTGGACGTTGTTTTTGTGATCGAAAAGTTGGTGTAATGTTTGTGAATTGTTTATTTTCTGCACAAAAAAGTCGTTATTTAAAAGAAACACTTTAGAGGTTATTAACGGTTAAAACGTTTCATATTAGATACAAACATAAAAGTAACAAAATATGACAAAACTAAACCGTACTGTTTTATACGAAACGTAAAAAGTACAATAAAAATAACCCCCATCTTGTAGAAGAATTAGGAGTGGAATTACAGGCCTACCACCCTTCCGCAATGATAAAATTATGCAAACAATATAAAAGACATTTTTACTTAAACCGCTCTGAAACTCGGCTTTAAAAGGGAACGTTAATATATCGTTTCAACAAATCACAGAAAAGATACAGGTTTTTAGAAGAACAGAGGATAACAGGTTGGCCGTCGAGATGAATGAGGGAGAAAATAATTTCCCTTGTGATGCACCTGAGGCCTGTTTGGGGAAGTCAATTTAAGTCCAAAGAGGGTTGCAAATGAGATTCATCTTTTAAACTAATGGTCAGTGACCATGAGAATTTAAAAAACAATTGCTTTTTAAATTACAAATGTCCCTCATATGTAAAATGAAATAAATGTCGCTACTGTTTAATGATTGAATTTTATTTTCCGATATTGGATCATATCCAAAACGTTAGGGAGATATTATAACTATTAATCTTTCTTTTTCTTTTAAAAAGGTAGTCTAAGTAATCTTTTACATTTAAGTGGTATTTAATAAAAGGGATAAAACACTGAATTAAAATGTAATAGGATTTTAACACTTACCAAAAAATATAGTTTAGGCTACCATTAGCTCAAATCAAAATGGCAGCAATTAAATTTTACTCTTTATGATTCTAAATATCTCAAATCGGTTAGCGGTTAGTATTTTAAATTGTCACAGATTACATTTTTTGGTAACTGATCTAAAGTTGATCTTTAAAAATAATTCTTTAGCGCAATTACATCACCGTAATTCTAGTTTTCGATACCAGGATTCGCTACCAAACTAACTCACGATGATGGGTCAACATCGTAACTTGTTTATAAATCCACGGAATCTAACAATCGAACTCAGTTATAGTTTGTTAAAGGGGTCCGAGGCTACTCAGCTATCACACACCACTAGATCAACCGACGCTTCATGGTTGATCTTTACATCGATACAATTGAAATATTTTGGACAAAATATCGTTTTAAAACTCATTATTTCAAAGACAACTTCATCCAACTAACCGAATATGAAAAGTTTTTGATCTACGATTATTTGAACTTTTAACTTTCGGTTGATGGTCTAAATCTAATTCCAAAGTTTATCAACTTCCGAAACTAACTGTATAATATTATTTACAATGGTCCTGATTGTAGGACCCTTTTTTTATGCCGATTTATATTCACTAGGTAACTAGTTGATCCGTAACGTATTATGGATATAGTTTAGCCGGAAATTTATATTGTATATGGATTTAATACACGACGTTTCGAGAATAAAAATCAGTTCTCTTTATCAAGTGAAAAATTTAGAACAATTATAGAGAATGTGAAAAAGAGCCAACGTTAGTTTAAAACTAGGCTTTAGCCTTTAAAATAACTATACCTGTAGTGAAACGTTATAAGGTAAAATTACAAGTCAGAGAACTACACAACACAAGGAATGGTAACACCAAATAGAACCGAGAAAACACTAAAAAATGTTAACTAAAAAATAAAAAGTTTTTAAAATGCAAATTTCTTTTCTTTAAATAATACGGAAATTTCGTCCGTTAAATCTCCACAAGAAGTGATTACAAGGTCACGCGTTAACCTTTTTAGAGAGGAAACAAAAAGCTGGTCGCCTCGATAAAACCGTCCGATATCAATCCAGTTGGCGTACAACCCCTATTTGTATAGTTGATTAGTGTAGGTTCTCAGTTTAACTTGGTGTTTGTTTTTTCTTGTGTTGTGTAGATCTGTTGATTTGTGTTTTTTTCTCATCATGTTTGTATACAGTCTTAGTCTAGGCTATGTTCGTTCTTTTGCAAATTTTTTTCTGTTCTAGGATGACGGAAGTTGATCCATACTTTCGAAACGTCGTGAATTAGTTTGTATATACACAAATGATGGTAAATGTCTGAAAATAAACTATATTAATAATATCAACAACCCAAATCTTACGGATTGGCTCTTTATTTGTAAGGTACTCTGGGATACCATCGTGGAACTTATTGACAAAATTAAAACCAAAATATTTTCTTGATAATAAAGTACAGTCAAGACGGCAATAAATATCTGTATTTATCAACTTGCTTGTTAAAATGAACGCGATAATGTTTGTTGTTATCGGAATTTCACAATACCAGAAACATTTCGAACTAAGCCCCCGGTATTATCAAACCGCTCTATAAACTTGTATCAAAGACTGTTATTTTATTTCAAAGCCGATAAGGTTTCAACATTATACTTTTAATATGTTCATTAAAATGTCGTTTAGTTCGAATGTAAATCTTTAAATTATAAATTTTTTTTAGAAAATAGTAGTTCGTTCTTTAGGAATGAATGACATTCACGATTGTGTAATGCCAACACCAATCTTATCTACAGCAGTAATTTGAGGGTCACTCACACATATATATATATATATATATATATATATATATATATATATATATTATTATTATTATTATTATTATAAGTTATATATTATATATATTATTATCACTTATATATATACTCCCCCCCTCTCTCTCTCTCTCTCTCTCTCTCTCTCTCTCTCTCTCTCTCTCTCTCTCTCTCTCTCTCTCTCTCTCTCTCTCTCTCTCTCTCTCTCTCTCTCTCTCTCTCTCTCTCTCTCTCTCTCTCTCTCTCTCTCTCTCTCTCTCTCTCTCTCTCTCTCTCTCTCTCTCTCTCTCTCTCTCTCTCTCTCTCTCTCTCTCTCTCTCTCTCGGAAGACTTTCTTTTTGAATAGAATGGATTTGGTGTCCTCGTCCCTGGGTGTGGCGGAATAGTGTTTTTTAATTTTTTATTTTATTTTATTTTATTAATTTTTTTTTTTTTTTGTTGTTGTAATAAGTGTGAATGATTGAAATAAGTATTTGTTACTTTCTTTAGCTTTTATGTAGTAATAATAGTGATTTTTAATTATGTGGTGTCTTTTTTAAATGTTATTATGTATGAATGTGCTTGTGTGTATGTGTGATTGTATTTATCTGTATCTACTAGTGTAAGCTACAGTATTTCATTTTATTTTATTTTTGTTTCTAAATTTTTAATTTTATTACGTTTTTTAAATTTAAATTTGTTTATTTTTAGTTTATTTTAAGTTATAACTTTCATTTTGTCACTTTAAATTTAAGATTGTTTCTTTTTATTTTATTTTAAATTATTAATTTCATTTTGTAGCTAATTTTAAGTTTGTTAATTTTTTATATTATCTTAGTTATTTTTAATCGATTTAAATTTTTTTGTTATTATCAAGTTATATTCTATATTTTTATATAATATGTTGTTATGTTGTATGGGGTTAGGTGGTAGAGAGGACTACACAGTCCTAACCTCGCCCCTAAATAAAGGCAAATCAAATCAAATCAAATCTCTCTCTCTCTCTCTCTCTCTCTCTCTCTCTCTCTCTCTCTCTCTCTCTCTCTCTCTCTCTCTCTCTCTCTAAAAAATTATCAATTTGCATTTTCTACTTCTCTATCGTAAAACATTGTTTTACAACTGAATGAAATAAAACGTCATGTAAATTCGTCTCGTTTAGGCTCTGAGTTTGTCTATTTGGTTTTAAATAGATCTCAACCAAAATGTTATTAAAATTTGTTTAGAATTATTTAAAGTTGTCTACAAACAGCTTTGAAGCGGGAATATATTAAGCGGGAAAACGCTATACAAATTGACGAATCTAAAAAGTGCACAAAATTTCTTTTTATTAATTTGTTTTAAGTACATTTCTGTAAGGTAATAATAGATTTTCCTTCATGTGTGATACATGCCTTGCTGGACATTGTGTAGAATTTTTGGAATTGTGAGTTTTGTAATTTAAAAAAATATAATTTTTGCATGAGTCTTTGTTTTGTTTTTTCAGTATTAAAGCGGTTTTTATTTTGACATTTTGAATCTTCGCTCTAATACATTTATCCAAGAGTTTTAAACTAAAAATATTCGAAGATAAAATTATCAGAATTCAAAAATTTGGTGATTATAAAAATATTTAATTTTCAATTTTTTGTTGAAAACTCGGTTATCCTTTGACCTACAGAAAAAATAAAACTGATTTGTTTGTTGTTGAAAAAGGAAATTATTCTGTCACTTAAATTTTTTTTTAAGTTAACATTTTTCGAGATATTTAGAAGTAAATATTTTAAACGGCCGCCATTTTGAAAATATAAGAAATAAAGTCTTTGCGTTTAGTACACTTGTGAAACATAACATAAAAAATCCGTGTACAAAAATATCTTAACTATTATAAAAATTATATTGTTTTTTGTAAAAAAACAAAATGACGGATATATGAGAAACTAAGCATCTTTGGACTTATGTTTATATGCATTTCCCCCCTTTATTTTGACCAGTATAACACCCCTTGAACGTTTCTCTGCAAATCACCTTGTATAATTAATCACAAACTGCTTAATGATCGACTTGGGGATTCCTTCTCGTGGTTTTTCAGAGAGTTTTGGACAATCTACGCTTATAATCAAACCACACACATACTATAATGTTAACTCTAACACCTAACTGAATATAAGATTGTGTTTTTTGACCCAAGAAAGGATATTATTACTTTTTATTACAAAGAACTGGAGAGAAACAAAAAGTAATTTAATTTATCTGTACTTATAATAATTTATACTGATATAATTTTATAAAATGCGATTTTTGCTATTTGACCCTAACCAAAATTGTAGCACAATTATTAAAAATTTGAATTTTTAAATTATAAAATTTTGAAATCGGAACACTAAACAGTTTAAAAAAATGTTACTTAGATTAATTTGAAAGAAGCATTTGACATTGAACTGTATTTTAGATGTCATTCAAAAGTGTGGTACTTTTGGCCAAATTCAAAATAATAAAAAAGAACCACGTATGTGACAATCATATTAAAAAGGTTTTTAAGGCAAAACTAATGGCACCAACAAATTTTACTTTTAACTTTATTAAAATTGTTATTTAAAAATGTGGATAATATTTTCAAAAAATTGTATTAGATTTTAACGGTTAGTATGATGATAGCTACAATTCGTATTCATCTATAAATAGAGTTTAATCATGATCGGAATGAATGATGCTGTGAAAACATTAAAAATACTTTTGATAATTTATACTAATAAAAATCTTAAATAATCTTAGTGTCGCCATTTTGGTTAGGATCACCAAAACATTTTCGTGAGTAGCATTAATTTTTTGTTATCCCCGATAATTAGACATGTTAAAAATGGAAGTTCCCATTTAAAAAATTTGAGTACCCCATTAAATTCTCCATTTTATGGAGCGGAGCAAAATTCCAAACTATCATAAAAGAAACTTTCGTAACCTAGTTAACAGTATCAAAAGGGTGCGTATCTATTTAAGTTCACACAAAAGTAAAGAGGGGGGGGGGAAGCTTTGCTTTATTAACACAGTGTATATATAGTGTGAAAGAAGATTTCGAGATTTATTTTTTTCAAAAATAGTTTGTATACTTTTTATAAGCTACTTGTGTGTAAAGTTTCTTTATAAAACCCTAATTAAGTGAAAAGGGGAGAAAAAACTTATTTGAACATAGTTTTCAGGGCGTTAAAGATAGTAAAATGGAGGTATTTTATACTAATAATGTTAAAGACCTTTTTAGTTTTTGTAGTACAAAAATTGTATTTCCAACAAAAGAGATAAGCCCATTTGAAATTGTACTACTTGTCACCCTCCAAAATTGAAAATGTATAGCTATTTCTAAAAATGGGACTGATCTTAGCACGTTTATGACAAGTTAAAAATGTCCTCTTCGCTTAAAACACAATGTGCTCTTTTATATTATTATATTTGAAAGGACTTCTTAACTATACTGTATACTAACATGGATAACAATCACAAACATATTAATTTCCGATTTCAAATAATCTTATTACGCTACCCTCTTTATCACATTAAAAATTGTATTGTTTTCTGAAGAAAATAGAAACAATCTCAGCACATAAAATTATGTTTGCTGTATTTATGTGAAAGTTTTTAATTAGATTTATAATAAATTTAGATATTGTTAGGTTAGGTTAGGTACTAAATTGTACACTGAACAAAGACGTTGAAAGAACAACAAAACGTTCTTTAAATGTAAAGTAAGAATAAACGAAAACTTTTATGAGGGTACATAAAAGAAATCCAAAACCGCGCAATTTCTTCAGATAAGAATAATGGAATTGGTTTTGGGGCTGTTTCTTTTAAATGGAAAACAGGCTACGTCAGTATGGAAAACCAGAGAGATAGTGTCAAAAGGGGACAGTCAGACAGACAGACAGACAGACATTATTGATGGAGAGATTATTCAAGACATGAAAACGGTTTGTAAAGCAGTCAGTGGAAGCATGTCAAGAGACAGCAAAGAGAATCTGTAAGTACGAGACTCTTTGATCTGTCATCTTCTCTAATTTGAGCACGGAATGGAAACAAAATAGATTAAATGAGAGAGGGTATACTTGCATACATGTAAATATTGGTAGACACACATGTGGCACGCGTTTGACTGCATTATTTCAGAATAAGAAAACTTTAACAAAACTTAATTGTTGAATGTAAACAATTGCAAATAATATTTCTTAGAACGTAATACATACAGTATAATATAGGCCTACCAAACAGGAAGGAAAGATTTTTTAATTCTAGTGGCGGTCTAATTTTAGATTTCTATTTACATTATATTTAACATTGTTGTTATTTAGTAATTATATTATAAATTTCAGTTTTCTAAATTGAGCACTAAAATACAAAACATCACAATTTCTGCCTACCTGTTGCTATTTTTATGTACAATTTTGTACTGTAGTGAATTATTTGATAGTTTGACACATGATCCCAAAAATAAAAAAGTAAACAGGAGTGTAATTCGAAAATTAATAATGCTTTCTTAATTTCAAGAAAAATTATGTAAAAAAAAATGAAAACTTTAGTGTCAAATAAAAAAGAAAATTCATAATCTGAATAATATGAAAATACCAGTTTTATGAAAATACGAAAAAACAAACAGATATTAAAAAAATTCTGAGTTTCCACAATTTATTTATTATTGACGAAAATTAGGTCTAAAAATTTATCCTAACTAATTGATACATTTTCTGAGAATTAAAAAAAAAAAAAATGTGGTTACTAGTCACTGTGCATTCATACTATGCACCATGAATAAAGTCCGTTGGATAATAGTCAATAGGAGAGCAAGACTAGCGCGGCTGTCAATTGGAACAGTTCCCTGAACGAGGCTAACCCTCGAGTGAGCTTCCGATGTCTTGTAAGATAATAGAATTAATTAGTGTCATTATGATTGGATTGTTTTTTATGAGTTAAAAAAAGGTTTTTAGTTTTAATAATTTTAAGATGTTTATTCTAATTGATATATTTACATTTACTGACATATTGTTTTTGTTGAGAAATTTCTGATGATTTGCTTACAAGGAAGGAAAACAGCTACCGATGTAATTTTTTAATTGTTTGTTAAATTACTTTGGTACTGTGATGAAAAATGAAATACATTATTAGATTTTTCCGAGCGCCTTAAATAAACGCCTAAGTGCAGAAGAATCGCAATTCCAAGCGCTGTCGCAGCAGGGAAACAAGTTGGCAAACACGCACGGTACCTATTGGTTTCTTCAAGGTCAGGCTGCTACTGGCTCCTCGAGTCTCATCTCATGATTTTCAACAAATCTCTTGGTTTCTTCCATGATAGTTAGAAACTTCAAGTACCTTTATTGGTGATCATTCCGGTAATACCATGGGGGATCCACGATATTTCTCTATAGTTTATTTTTAAATACCTTATTTTTTTAATATGGGTATGAGATACGCTGGTCCATAGGTCCATATTTAATACTGGACTATATATACTCAGTTTTTTAAGAACTGACAACTGAAAATTCCTTCCAAAGAGCCAGTACAATTATTAGTTTAATATATTGTTTTTAATTAATCTAGTAAGGATGCTCTACGCTGTGTCTACAAAAACATTGTTCTAAAACGCCACTAGAATAAAAGAAGTGTATAAAACTTTATGATGAAAGAAAGAAAGAAAAATAAGGAATACAAAATAAATTGAAACAAACTCCTTACAAGTGAACGTAAGTTAGTATGACAATCTATCATTATTTATTTGAACAATAGTTTTATTTTGAACTATAAACTTAGCATAAACCACTTACGACCGAAAGTGTGTGCAAATTTGTGAACATTTTAGGCTGTATCGAAGACGGATCCGGAAGTCTGTATATCCTCTAACATTTATATTTATTTGGTTACAATTTTACAGTTTTAAAACGGAGAACTATAATTTTGTGGAAACTTTAAGTATCATTACAACTTTTGAAAACGGGAAGATAACACAGCAATGGCTGAATATATTGTGTGCAAAATACTTGGATATAACTCACGGGGTTTTGGAAATTCTCTTCCTTATGACAATGTCATTGGTTCCTGGTTTTATTTTCTATTTCACGTCACATCATTATAACATATTCTTTACGTCTCCACCCTAATTTCGCTTGCCAAACAAGAAGACAAATAAGTTAAATTATGAGGAAAAAAAATCTGATTCAAAAACTATGTAGTCAACAATTGAGCTATTATCTTGTGACATCATTAAGTACCAAGTGACATGACTATACACCAGATGGTCACGTGATATGTCACCATTCCTAGTAGTACAAAGGCTTCACATAAACCCTTACAGCGATATGTATTGGACAATGTGATAGGTATTAATATCAACAGTAAGGGTACTATAAGTAAAGGAGGGGAAGATGCGTTGTATTGGAATCCAGTAACTCTTGTGTTAACAATATCCCTCTGCGCAACAACAGCAATATAACCTTTAACCATATTGTTGTGATTTATTCTTAGTCTTTCATATTATGTTTGAACAGTGTCCAATTTGATATTTGTTAATTAAATTTGTCAGGTAAAATAAAGCACAAAACGAAACACATTGTTCGCCATTTTTATTTTGAAACAAAGTTTTAAAAATGCCAGTTCAGAGTTAGTTTGTCATAAATTATTTTCGAGCAATAATGTGATAGTTGAAGTTATTACAGATTTTTATAAATTCGATGATCTAAGATTGGCATCAATGGTTCACTTTTTCTTAATTCTGAGGCTCTATTTTAACTTTGTTAAAATTTTAAACAGCATTTTTAAATTGGAATTTGAAACAGCCAATTTTGATAATCTTGTAAAATTTTTAAAGAGAGAGAACAACAATTGATTCTAGTTCTAAAGATGTTGGGTCATAAAGGATTGTTCAGTTTCTGCGGACAAATGACATCATTTGTCTATATAAAATTGCACAACGTTTTGTGAGTATAAATCACCGTTAAGTGATAAAACTAGAGCATGAAATATGTGAAAACAGCAAAAATAACCTAGTAGCGTAGGGACATATGATAAACTAAATTAAAATTAGTAATCTAAGAAAAGAACCGAGAGCTAACCTTAGACGTGAGAAGTTTTGGCTACATACCTTGGTGTGATCAGGTAAAACTCCGCAACAACTTAAGGAATATATAACAATAAATCTATAAAAGGACATACACCTGTCAACTTAATAACCTGACAGCGGAAGTTGATTCATAACTCTCAAAACGTTGTGTATTAATTTGTATATACACAAATTATGGCGAATGTCCGAATAAACTATTATTTATTTATATACGAATCACTTTATATTATTAAACGAACGTTATTTTCAGGATCTCGCATCCGTTGCCTTCTGTCTTCCTGAAGGTAACAAATAGGACTTTATAGAGAAGTTTTAAATTAACACTTAAACAAAAACTACTTTCCAAAAGCACGATGATCTATTAAACGACATTTTTATTCTTCCACAAACGCAATGAAGAAAAATCCCACTACTAAACTAAAACCTCTTCATCTCAAAATCTCCCTTTACAACGACGTAAGCTAACCCCAGGTTAGTACGCACTTTAAAAGTTTACTGTTCAAAACGAGAAATTACACTCGTTTACAAAATTTATGGCAGTCTGAGTTATTTACGTTGAAACCGTTTTAAAATAACAAAGTGGAGTGTAATTCCTTCTGGAAACTTTAAAACATTTATAACTTACGATTGTGTTTAGCTCTGACTGTTATGGTTTGTCTTTTACTGATTAGAAATAAAAATACTCGGATTGCTGCTAATACCTTGGCTAGAAGAAACTCGAACTTCTTTTGATGTTTCTTGAATATCGGCCGGGATTGATTAGATTATTAAAGTTGCAAGGTAAAAAGAAACTACGTAAAAACCGACATTTTGAAATTGTATGACTATTTATTTTGAGTAAAATATTCAAGGAATAGTTCTTTGGGGGGGAGGAGGGGGATGGAGGTGGAGGGATAGAAGTAGCCCACACAAACCCTCTCCATCGAGACCTTCATAGAACCCTATTTTGTATAAACTTAGGCTTCGTATAAAGCACGTGAGGTTCATAGGATCAGAATTACTAAATTGTTCAAGCCTCTAAAGAATTCACTGATTCTCCGCCTAGCAAACACTTTACACTAACACAGAAAGTATTCCGCCAACTTCCACCCATTCAAGAAGATCTAATAGATATCCTGTTCTAACAACAATATTTTCTTGCGGTGAAAGTTCCCTAAATGACCACTGAATATACTTATCGCCGGTCTTAAATTCTTTCTACTCAAGCAGTGATAAATATTATACCTTTCAAATTCGGATGATCCTCTTTACTTGTCTAAGCCCAGATATTTCCCATTCAATGCAGGGACCATCATCTCTCTGTTCTATCTTTTTCTTCTGATCAGCGCCCAACCAGATTTCTTTGGGCGTTCCACAGAATATTTTGAACAACGGAAGGTTCTTTGATTACTGACTCTAGTTAGGCGACCAACAGCTTCGATCTCATCTATGCCTGTATGATCAGGCACCCATTTAGAATGAAAATGCTTTCAGAACGGTTTCAGAGTACAGTATACACATTTTGAGGTTATGTTTTTAAAGATTTTGTTTCATTTATAACTGACTTAATTTTTATCGTAAAAAATAAATTTGGATATCATTGGATGCAGATTTTACAACTATGCAAAATGAAGGGGATGGAGGCTCACTGTTGAAATTTACTACAGGAAAAAATTTGAACATTGCCCTATCAATTTGTACGATTAAAACTGAACTACTTATCAAATGAGCAAAATTGGCCTAAGATTACATTTAATTACAAACAAAAAGAAAAAATTGAAGAATCAAAAATGTTGTATTTTCATTACAGATATTACAGTATATTTTATGTATTAGAATTTAGTTAATATAAAGATTTTATTTAATGGAACATTATATGGTGATGGCAATTTTCAACGTTTAATATGACGCTTGGAAGTCAATTTAGGGAAGGGTTGGTATTAAACTACACCCCAAATAAATGACCCATAAATACCAATAAAATAGTTCATAAATACAAAATACTTTTCACACAATTTAATATTTTATAAGATACAAAAAAAAATTTATTGTATTTTTTACAATACAAAAACGTTTAGTACATCTATCCAACCATGTAAACAAATGGAGCTCAATTTCATACACAAAATAAACCAATGATTTAAAAACCCGTGAAAGTGATTTACTTAGTGACAAATAGATACAAAATAAATGCAGAGATACGAATGATGAAACAAAGCTCGTGTAATGGAGTTTGTCACTCATAATGAAATAAATTGTTCCGAAATAATATCGCTTTGAAAAGCTTCATTATAACATAGAAATGTTTTGCCGCTCCGTCAAATAATAACTGATGAATAGGAAATGTTGTTTTATGACTATAACGAGGTACGAGATGGCAGTGAGAAAGTCGTAAACAGTTTGATATGGTTAGCACATTTAAGTGTCTGTTGTAACAAAAATAAACTGTCCACAAACTTACTCACACACCTGTTAACCAATCAAACTCAAAATTTAATAGAGGAAGTTCATAAAAGAATCATAAAACCAAATTTGAAATCAGTAATTCTCTTCGACGATTTTGTTCAAATTTTGTTAAAATCTAGAGTTTAAAAGCCCAAACATGTTAGTCACCATCTCATTAAAATGTCCTTTCAGAAATTATAGGATAACTAGAGAAATGAACAGGTGTTGTCGTAAACGTTGAAATGAGCGTAAGCGATTTTCATTAAATTTTGATCGAATTTGAAGATTTATAACCACAAAAATGTACCAAACATCAAGTAATTGAATATTACAGTTCATGCGGTATTTGAAATAAAACCAAGATAGTCCCGTCAGAGTTTATTTCAAGTTTATTTTCAAAACTATTCATAAACAGAAGTTTGGATTATTATTTTTTTTATATTTTAACAAAATTTAAATTATTGTTATATACCCTTAGAACTATATTTAATTTATAATCAATACATTTCTTAGTCAATCGAAGATAGTGACGACAATAACATGAGACAAAACAAACGAAAAAGTCTACAATGAGAAAAGTATTTCAGAGTCCAGAAAGGTAAAAATCGCATAGGCTACATTAATTAAACTACAAATAAAAATACAGCAGGTAAAAATTAACACCATATGAAAAACTCAAGGTAACATTATCTAAACATCAATTCACACCCAAAACATACATACAGAACTTATACAACCATGTAATAACTTATGTCTGATTAAAAAAATTGCACATAAAATAGTTGACTAAACATTGAGAACGTTAAAAAATGATTTTAAGCCTCAGGAGAGTATTTTTTTTTTAGATTATCTGATAAAAAATAAATGTTCAATAGTTTTACAAACTTATTCAAAGGCTTATTTTCCTTTATAATATCCTGTAATAAATGAAAGAACTCAGGTGTTTGAATAAATAAATAGAAATGAATACAAAGCAAAAAACAATTATTTGTACTGCTAACAGTTCCTATGAAGTGTCAAAATAAAAATAAAATTAGAAAAGTAAACTATAAAGAAATTTTAAAATTTCTGACCATGAATATTATTTATATCAAGATGATTATCTGTAAACCTACCTATCCTTATCTATATTTAGATCACTTAGAGATCTCCTTGTAAAGGACTAAATCTTTGTGAGTACGTTGTCTAGATAAGACTAAGGAAGTGAGGGCGTTTTTGATTACCTACTAAACCCTCTTACTGAAACCGAGAGATACCCACGACCCTCAATCAATGCTTAGTCACACAAAACACACCGTGTTTTTCCATTAGAAGAGAGAAATTGTGATTTTGTTTCCCGCATTGAGTAATAGTGAGAATGACCCTCGTTCCTATCTCTAGGGATCTGGGAAGTCTAAGCCCAAGTTTCCCGAAATGTTTTCCAACTCCCGAACAATGTTCAATGCAAATTTGTCCAACTCCGGACTCTCCAAAGGGTGCATTGCCGCTTTGAATAATAAATGATTGTCAATAGATTCACAGGGTTGTTATCAATTCTCTTTACATCTTTTATGTATAATATTTCTTTTTGATCTGTATTCAGCGAATGCTTTGATTTGAGAGTCAGGATGATTTTTTATAGTTTTATGCAAAGGAAATATTTTGATTTTAGGAATATTAAGCATAAATTGTGTTCGAAAATTGTACAAACTACGATATCTTTCAACTAATGTCTAGAATCGGGGACAGAGCATGTTTTGAGGACAGATTATTTTTCTAGACGTAAAATAACCTACATAGAAACCTACTCTGAAACTAAAAAAATAAATAAAATAAAATAAATAAATAAAAACAATTAAGTAACCTAACGTTCAAAAATGCCCATCACTCATTTTTGTTATTAAAGAAACAAGATATATTTTAAATTTATTTTTGGGTAGACATTTCGTTAGATTTGATTTCCCTTTCTACCATTTATATGTGTATAAAATTAGTTGACTTATTTATATAAGCGGAATATATTTGAAAATTATAAATATATATATTTTTTTATATTCACCAAAAGTTAATTTTAAATTTTAAAATTTTTTTCAAGGTCATTTTTGTTTTGGGTTCGTTCTTCTTGGAGAATTTTGGATTATTTATTTTCTAATAATTTTGTTTAAAAATAAGAGTTTTAATTTTTTGATAATTTTATTGTAAAATCTAATTTTTAATTCCTTAGTAATTTTGATTAAAAATCAGGTTCATAACCTCTTGATAACTTTGTTTAAAAATCAAATTTTGCAATTCGTTAATTGATGTTTTTTTGTAAAAAAAGGAATATTTTTGTTTAAAAATCAATTTCCTAATTTATTGTTTTGTAATTTTAATTAAAAATCAGGTTCTTAACTTCTTGATAGATTTGTGTAAAAAATCAAAAATTGTAATTCGTTAATTGATGTTTTTGTAAAAAAAAGAAGAATATTAAAAAAAAATCAAGTTACTTCTTGATCTTGATAATTTTGTTTAAAAATCATTTTTTTAATTCATTAATTGATTGTTTTAAAAAAATGATATTTTTATGAAAAATTAGGTTTTATATTTTCTTGATAAAGATAACTTTCTTAATTTCTTGATAATTTTACTTAAATAATAATAATAATAAAAAAAAAAAAAAAAAAAAAAAAAAAAAAAAAAAAAAAAAAAAAAAAAAAAAATAAAATAAAATAGAGGTGGTTTTCTATCTCATACTACATCGATTCATAGCTATTATAACTACTAATATATAGCTGACGAAAAAAGTTTCAATCTATAGAAGAATATAATAATTACTATTTATAAAATTAGCAAGAAACTAGTAGAGTTATTAATAATACTTTTGTAACAAAAATAATTAAAAAATTAATATAAAGAACAATGATTAAATATTTTCTTTTACTCCCAAGTTTTCATAAGAATTTTCAAATTAAAAAAAATATAAAATAAACTTTGTAAATAAATTACTCAAAACAACAAAAACAAAGAACATCTTATGTATTTTTAAAGATTGAAATAATTTTGGCATGATACGAGCCGTAGAAAATCAAATGTTATTTGTTCGATCGACATCAGTTTTGTGGTTTTGGAAGAATGAGCAGACACGCAATTGTTGACAGAATATTTTAATTGTAAGGTAAATGCTCAGAATTAATTAAAGGGAGGGAGAGATACATATACTATAAGATTTGTTTTGAAGAAATATGGAAAGCAAACACTAAAATTAAATTTGATTATATATAATAGTTACAAAAATATTTATGTAATGATATTTGTCTGAGAAAGGGTTATTTGATCCTTGACTGGTCTAGATTTTTAACTTGATAATTCACTTAATATTAGCATTATAATTAATTCTTTTTGAGATGTTCCCCTTTTCCCCAAAAATCTCCACAATGTTTATACAACAATAACAATCTACTTTCTCAATAAAACCCGGCCTTGAATACAAATTTACCGAACACTGAAATAAACTATAAAAAAACAAATCAGTCTGAGTCTAGTGGTAAGAAGGCGCCGTGAGCTGTCAGGTTTAACAACTTCCAAACGAGAAAAATACCAGCTTTTATAAACCACTCATGAGAAAATAATGAAAACAGTAAAACCTAGTGACTTCTCCTCTACAGAGGGGAAGATCTCTAACAAGAGATGAAAAAGTGTTTAAAGATGGGATCAAGAAGGGGAAGCATTAATTTGTAATGAGGGGGAGGAACGGAAGTTTGGTAACTCGATATGGCCTAGCGGTTTCCTGTTGACAATGGTGGCGCTACCTAGGAAGAGTCAAAGATTTTGTGGGATCGGAATTTCATCTCTTTTTTATAGTAATATAATATAGCATGTAATACAACAAGTGTTGGTTTTTAGAAAGCAGAAGGGATGAATCAGGGAACTGATATCCTTCTACTGTGTCGCGCTGATGGGGTTTGGAGACTTTTATGTAATCACGAAACAAATTTATTTTAAAATGTTGAAGGAAATATTCTATTTAGTTTCATGAGAAGGAAAAATTGGATTTACAAATGTGTCTGCCGTTTATCTGTTCATTCATCTAAAGGAATAACTGATTGTATTATATTGGATAAATTTGGTCTGTCGGTAACTTTTAGTCGAAAAAATGTATGTGTCTTGATATCTGAATTTACTTTGTATAGAGTTAAAATACAAAATACCCTTTTTTTTTTTTTTTAGAAACGGGCTTATGGATTTTGATGATAAATGTTGATGAAAAGATAAAAACAAGGGTACGATTTCACCTTTCCACACTTCCCCGAGTTGTAAGAATTATTGGTAAGAAACAACCTTCTAGTATGTTTGAAAACATGCGGTATGTTGAACGTTTAATTATATAAACCAACCAAACTATGATGATTAAAATAACAGGCAGAAATAAAACCCAAAATGAATATAGACTAGTCAGGCTAAAAACCAAAAGATTAAAAACAAAATTAAATAGCAAATTCAAAAATTTCCGTCCTGCTTAGGATTTCAGACCAGATCTTTAATTTTGTAAGCTTGGGATCTATATGATCGGTAATTATAATAGGCTCAAAGAAGAAACTTTCACCTACTTGTAGGCCCAACAAATTGTTTATTAAATTAAAACGGAATAACAAGACAAGTGTTGAAGAATGACAAGTAATTTGTCTCCTTTCAAAAGTCAAAGGCCTAATTCAAATGCTATTACTTCTTATTATTAGATTAAATAATATTTTATAGATTATGTTTTGATAACCGATTTTGTTTCCATCTGATTAGTTGGCATTTGTATGGGTTTTCTGTAATGAGGGTTCAGAAGCAAAGTCGTTCATTGAGATAAATAGAGTTAAAGCATTAAAAATAGCATATTTCGGATTTACTTTAAAACTTGGTTTATCAATTATAATTCATAAATTAGTAATTTGTAATGGTTATAAAAAGTTTTATCAAACAATTCCTTCGTTTTTGTATTTATCTTGAAATATAAAATGTGCAAGGAAAAACTAGTTTTTCAGCGCAGCGTCATCAGGCGAATCGATTTCAATATTCCGCTGAAATTCATTATTTCTTGCGTGCTTTCATTTAATCACAAGTTCTGCGTTGTATTTTATATTTTTAAGTTGGGGTTGGAGGGGGAGGGGATGTGATGCTGCGCTTTTGTTCATCTTGAGGATGATAAAAATTCCCACAAACAGAATTTTTCTATCTTAAACAGTTTTTTAAAATAATAAATGTGGAAATTTTTTAAACAATTATCCTGTAATATGTACAGTGAATGAAATCTCTCCAATGGGTTGGATCAGTGAAAGTTTTCTAACATCAAATGAGATGAGAGAGATCACACTAGTTATATGTATTAATATTGAGCTTGAGTTGTGAGATGTAATAGAATTCAAATAAATTGAACGCAACAAATACGTTTATTAAATCAACGCGTTTCGATGTCCACCATCTTCAGTGCTACGCTAGCTACAATAATCGAACTTTAACACTAGCTACAGAATGTATTTTAGAATCAAATCATTACAACAGATTTATAAATATATCAAACAAAAAAACGTTTTAAAGGGAAAAAATTAAACTGATTTTTACGTTGAGCGTATTTAAACTGTGACACAAATATTTTAATCAAAACTTAAAGCCTAATTTGTAACTTCCCTCCTCGATCGAAACAGAGACACAAGAAAGAGTCTCTTTTGAAGCAAGAAGAAGAACAAGTAATTTCAAGTCGGCCTAACAAAGAGGTGCTAATTAATTGCAGACAAATACTCGGCAGAAAGTTCTTTAAGTTGAAAGTTCGATGTCGTAATTAGTGTTCTAAACTTCTACCGGTATCGTGAGAGTCGCAGCTTTTCCGTTGAACTTCAATGTATTGTTGATTTTTAATTACATGTATGATGTAAGCGTGGCCCATGCACAAAACATCCCTTCAACGCCCTCTATCGGAACAGAAACTAATTTCGAATTGTTTAATTAGTTTTGCAACTGTAATTTAATTGCTTGTCACTTTACTTTTTAGGTCTTTCCTAGGAACTATATTAATTTGTGGATGATGGAATTCAAAGTTCAGATTTAGAGAAATCAGTACGTATTTTGGTAGATTTAAATTAATTGATTGTTCCTCTAATGGAGGCATTATTAATTTTTAACGATTTAATATAAATACAGGAATGGTATTTTTCCATTACTGCTCCAGGATGTGGTTCAAAAAGATGGAATCCAAAGTAGTAACACGATTTTCATAGACAATAATAATCGCAAAAAGGGAATTTAAGAAAACGACGTATATAGCGTCACAATTATATTTATGTAGGAATGTTATATTGTTATAAAGTTTCAGAATGGCACTTTTTATTTAATATTAATAAATTTTTAAAAAAAATTGTAAACATTTTTAGAGTCTATTGGTAAAACAACGGACCCCTATAATTTCACGCGCTTGTCTGTCCGTCTGCCTATCAGTAAGTCGCAACCAGTCTACACAGACACGACTTCTAACTTGAACATGGGGTGACCTACAAATCTGAAAAAAACTGTGCAAAATCATATGTTATAGATTTTTGTATAACGAAAAAAACAAGTTAATTTAACCACACAATGAGAAATGCGTAGCGTATGAGTTTTAAAAGCAGTATTTGTAAGATGTGAAACAAACAGTTAAAAAGCCATTAAAACATGGATTGCATTGATTTCTCTCTAAAGTCCGTAGGTAAATACAAGGAACCTTATAATTTCATGAGCGTGTCTGTCTGTATTAACTTGCTGAATTAAAAAAACTTAGACCTTATCAAAATAGTTAAACGCTTTGTGAGAAAAAATGGCGGATATGTGGGAAACTAGTAATTCCGGACATATGTTTGCAGGAACATTTTGATGTGGGACACCACCTCCTGAAGTTTGGAAAAACAACTTTGCAACACCCTGTATATTTACAAGTATATAAATTTAGAACGTTTTCCAAACTTGGTAATCAATTATTTCATAAAAGTCTCAGTATAGTTTTTCAAAAAGTAAATTCCGTTAATGGTTAAACATGGCGGTCATTAAAAAAAAAATCCTCTTTTTGATATACTTTATTTAAAAAAATGTTTTCACAGTAAAAAAAAACACATAAATACATATTGAAGCAATCATATACAGTTTTTTTTTCACCAGATTGTATTTGATTCTGCTCCTTTGTCTTTAGAACGCAACAGTTTATTGTGGATCAAAGCCTCCTACACGGCTTTTCATCGAGTAATGGATGGTCGTCACAGTAATTCTAGCTTTCTTCACAAGGGTTCGCTAATGGTAGCTCCCTAGACCCCACGATGTTTGGTTAACACAGAAACTTTTAAAGCTACCGCGAGTATCGAACCCAAAACTTCTTACACAAGACGAGTGTTCTAGCCAATAGACCAACAGGAAGTTCATTTGCTTCGGCTTTTAACAACATAAAATACTTTTACCGCAATGGTTGCAAGATATCTTTATCGATATTGCACAAGGAAGAGATGTTTAATGAAATTGATGAATTAATATTCCGTTTTTAAAGTTTGGACAAAGAAAACGTAATTATAATTAGTTAAGAGTAAAACAAGACGGATTCTATGGCCTTCATTATCCGGCTATTAATTTCAATCTGATGTTATAACGTAGCTTTACCTTAATTACTGACATCAAGGTATGGATCAAATTACAAGATCAAATTTCAACAAAGAACGTTTATTAGTGTTTTTAAAAATATAATGCGAATTTTTTTCTTAACTGATCTTCACTTAACACACTTCTGGTTGAGAGGTAAAAACACTAATAACGAGACGGAGTTCGACATTTCAAGGACATTGAGAATACTAAGTTTTATTAAAATTATTTGAGAATTTACCTCATATCAACTAACGTTTCAAGGTGGTCCTTTCCCTTGCTTTGTTAATCCTCAAATTTGAGTTGCTACGAAATTTTATAGGAAGGTTACGAATTTAGTGGGTGTAGACGAGTTGTCTGCAAGATGTAAAGGAATTGCTTGTAATATGTAAAATAATACAGTATCGTATGATTTGAATATAGTAACAAAATGACACTACAATACAAAAATAACTGAGGGTGTTTCCAAACTTTAGGAGCTTATTCCTCACATCAAAATCAATGAAAAAGTTTGTATAAACATATTTTGTAAAATGCTTAGTTGTTATCTAGCCGCCATTTTGTGAAAAAATGTTTCATGAGATATAATAATTTTCTTTTTTAACGATTTTGGAAGCTACTTAGTCCTCTTAAAAACCCAAATTAAGAAAAATAATCAACCCTTTTTTTTACTCATTTCAAAATGATGACTTTTAAACTTCAAACAATTGAAAATCAGTTAAATTTCTTAGAACCAAAATTTTTTTTATGAATTTTCCAAAATTTTTGTACTTACACAAACTTCCTTATTATTGGCTGTATTGATAACTCATTTGTCCTCTTAGCTACAGAAAGAACTAATTTTTTTTTGTAGTTAAAAAAAGGAAAATATTTCGTAAAGGTAACAGTTTTTCAGACATGCGACGTTAGAAAGTTTAAATAGCCGCCATTTTGAAATGACTAAAGGAAATAAATTGATTATTTTTTCGATAATTGGGACTTTAAGAAGTCTAAGTTCCATCCAAAATCTTAAAAAATCAAACATTTTGTCTCATTTAATATTTTGTAAAATTAACGTTTTTTGAGATATTCGATGTTAAAAAGTTTAAATAGCCGCCATTTTGAAACGATTAAAGGAAATAAATTGGTTATTTTTTCGATAATTGGGACTTTAAGAAGCCTAAGTAGCATCCAAAATCGTTAAAAATAAAATATTTTGTCTCGTGTAAATATTTTGTAAAATTAACGTTTTTTGAGATATTCGACGTTAAAAAGTTTAAACAGCCGCCATTTTGAAATGAGTACCATCCTAAATTTCAACTCCATATCATTTAGCATTAAATATTTGTTTGTTAAAACACAAAATAGGAGCTGAATAGAAAACTAAGCATTCTAACAGGGAATATGTTTATATAATGTGATATTCGTGTAGCTGCAGATGAGTCAACGGCACGAGGTGTAGATATGAGACCCACCAGACGAGCGAAGTGACTGAAGACTGTTTAATCTACACAGCTACGAGGCTCGTTGGGACCTAGTCGACAAGACGTCAAGATAACCTGTGTAACAACGGTTTGAAACAAACTTATCCTATACAGTAAACCTCTTGATCTTGATACAATTTAACATTCCCTAAGAGATCCAAAAGACCAACCTTTGGGCATTACATTTGGAGGATCCTCTTGTATTACATTGTATGATAGGTCTGGGTACGTAGTATGATGGCCCCTTGGTTCATATTTATAACTCTCTTAGAAATATAAAATGATGATATTTTTTAACGTCATGGGACTTTGATGTTAAACGTTTTCAACGAAAAATGATTTTTGAAATCCTAAAATATGCTGTTATTTTGAAATTTATGATCAGATATTACAGGTTAGAAAAAAATGTCATTTGATTTTAAACAAAAATGCAACTTATAGAGGCATAGAGCGTTTATTAAGATACAAATTGTCGCCAAATTAATCCAATGTCATATTCTAGAAGGTGTTAACGATTCTATCAATAAAACAGTTTACAAGGTTAGGTAACATTCGCTCCAGACTTATTTAGAATGTTATCTTGATCGACAACTTATTAAGCGTCTTCCGGTATTTCCACAGCAATTTAACCTCGAAGCAATGCTCGAACAATCTCGCAAAATTATTCTTTTCACGAACGTGTTCAATAATAATTACAAGCGTGGTGTAATAACAGAACCGGTGTAATAAACCCCTCCAGGACGCACTATTAACTCTTGGTTAAAGAATTAAACAGTTTCACAAACTATCTCTCGGTCATTGGAAATGTAAATTTATTCCACAGCCAGTGTCAAACGGTCAGTAATCACATTGCCCCCAGGTCACGTGTTAACACATTCAAAAACCATTTGACTACCAAATGTCTTAGAGCTTTCTTAATCATTTTTTTTTTCGTCGTAGGTTTGTGTTAATATTTAAACTGTCCTGTTTGTCCACGATGAGGTGTTTTATGTGTGGACAAAGCGTCACAGACGTTTGTATTCACACAAATTAAAAACAAAAATTAGCTGATGTCGGATTCGCAGTTGCTAAGTACTTGGCAAGACGGAATGGTGCCACCGCATTCTTTAAAAGAATTAAAAATCGCATAGCCCGAGTGAATCTCTAATTATTTAATTTTAAATGGACCTTACACTTGCTTTGCTCGTTCCAAACTCGTCATACGCGTAAAATAATTCAAACTGGTTTAAAATCGAGTTATTAGTGATACAGGTAAGTTTATATTTTGTCGTCATTTTCATTCGTTTACACTGGTTACGAACGCAATTTGATCGAAATTGGTACACTCGATTTTGAGAAATAACGCATCGATTTTTTTAATAACAAAGTAAAAACCACCTTGAGATATGAATACAAAATGCCTACATACTAAATTTGATTTAATAGTACAAACCACAGACAGACAATATCCAACAACTATTTTTTTTTTCACCCAGGGGGCCACGAAACGTATATTTTCAAAAAACTCAACATCGATTTTTAACACACCACAAAAGTTTTCTTTAGGCCTACTATTGTAGGAAAGTACAAACTTTTAGTCATTATACAACTTTACAGCTTTTTTTTAACTCTTGACAACATTAAAAGAAAATGTGTTGTTCTTCTTTACAACTCATTTTTCATAAGATATTATTTCAGAAAGCACTCTCAAAGGTCAGTTAAACAATAATACCATAAACTGTTACAAACTAGGCCACCGGAAACAAACAAATATAAATAACACAAACTTGGGAATTATTTCAATGTCAGACAGTGACACTAAATAAAAAAGTTTGGATCTGAAAATAATGACTTAACTAGTAGCACCGCTCGAAACAACAGAAAATAGGGGTTTGAAATGGGTAGGGGTTGTTAACGGCACCGTATTTTCATATCTGGCGACACCAAGCTCCCGGACCCTTCTACGTAGCAATAAAGTTCAGTTTACTTTGCCCCGTCCAATCCTACGAAGTATGGGGCTGTTCTAACGTAAAATATTCACGTCGATTATTGAGCTTTCAAAGAGTTAAGATTGTAGTCTAATATATATTTAAGGGGTGTTCAGTATTTTTATTCAAATAAGGGTGGAGTAACTGGGATTATTCGTTGACGCCTGGCCGCCTGTGGTGTAGGCTACATGTGATACATTGTTGTAGTTTTATAGTTCAGCGACAAACATAAAGGCGTGTATAATCACATACTGTAGTTTAAATGTTATGAATCTTAATATCTTGTATTATTACTGTTCTGAAGTTGTTTTTACGATCCTCTGTGACAAAAATAATAAACGACGTTTCGAGAATATTGAATCAACTTACGTTATCAACAAAATATTTGACTTGATTGACAAATGACTAACTAATTAAAAATAAATCGTTGGCTCAACAGCCGTTGTGGTTAGGTCTGACAGAGGATTTTTCTTTGTGGGGTCAGCACATCGAGTTCCCGTTGACGTAATTTTAGCTTTCGTGACCAGAATTCGCTACTATTCGTAACAACTCATGATTTAAAAACATGAAATTTTTTTACCACCTCTCCTCTTACGGGGATCGCCCCGGAACGTTTTACATATAAGCGACAGCACTGTGCCCTCCATAAAAACAACTCAAAATTTTCTGTTTATTTTGAATTATTTTTGAGATACAAATAAATACTTTATAAGCTCGTGGCGTGACACTCTGGGCCTGCTAGATTTAAGTCGGGTTAGTGTGGCAGTATAAAACGTCCATCGCCGTAATTCTTACTTTC
>CAUPSG010000718.1:0-78245 GCA_963513935.1 Aphrophora alni
ATTAAAAATAATTGTTACGTATAACTTTCTACATTAATTAAATCCTGTGATGATTTCCAACTGAATGAATTACACAATTTAACTAGTTCGTTAAATTAATTTACTATAACTTTACAAATAACACACGAAAATAATATGTGTTGGCAGTGTAACAAATTCCTACGATTTCTAATCAAATATTTGCACACATTTTTAATCTTCATATGTCCGTAATAATACTTTTTAAACGTAAAATTTCAAAATACATACTTCATTAAATACAAAAGGGTTTAATTATATATATATATGCGGCATATGTAGTTTTTAAAATAAATTGGAATTGGGTATTTTTTTCTACTTTTTTGGAACAACAAGAGATTAAATTTAAAAAGAAAAATAAGTTATAATAATTAAATTTTTTGGCTATATGATTTATGCAAAGAGTTTAGAGATAATGTTTACTGGACATTTTCATAATATTTTGATTCAAGGAACATATTCCGTAAAGTTGATATCTGATCGTGAAAACCATGTATATATTTTTATGCAACATTTACCAGTATATACCACAATCCAATATTTTATTTTTAGATTTTCCAAATGGCAGCCTTTAATTTTTTTTATCACGAAAACATTAGTTTTACAATATTAAAAAAAAAATTAAAAAAAAAAAAAAATTCAACAGACTAAATTTATTGCCTTTTTAATGATAAAGATGACGATGTAATAACTTTTACTACACGTCATAGGATAACCAATATATCGATAACAAATTATTTCTTGGTAATGAAACAACCAAAACTTTAATAGCAGATTTTCGTTATTATTGTTAAGCTAATTAAATGTTAGATTTTATGTACTAGAGTGTATATTTTAAGAAAACATTTTTAGAATTGAAAAATACTCCTTGGTGTTAAAACATCTTTGTTTTAAAGGCCAAGAATCAATATATTTTTGTTTTCACCCTTATGCAAAGTGTCCCTTTATTCATAAGGGCTAATGTGCAGTGCACTCATTGAGATAAAGGAGAGCACACATCAAAGTGTTTTCCTTATAATGAAACAAATAAATGATATAACAACGAATTTTATCAAAATATTTACCTCGGTGAAAATGTTCTCGAACATACATCTTCTGGAAACAAAATACTGCTGAAATCAAATTTTTAGGAACTTTTAACAACTGTGAATGGACAAATACACAACCAATTAATAAATAACTTCTTTAAGTAAATATTTTAACATTAGGAGTAATAAAAAAAATATTAAAAAAATTGGATTTTATATAAAAACAAATTTACAATATAAAAAAATTACTTAAAAAAAAAGAAGTTTTTAACGGATTGTTTTTTGATCCGGTTGTTTCTCTTTTCTTCCTATTTAAATATCTTCAATTTGTTGGACCATTATGAACTGTGAAAATTAAAAAAAGGAACCATCCCTTAATGGACAGGCTCTAAATGAATCATAACCTAAATTAGTATATTTTTATTTAATTACAACTTTACAAAGTGAGATTTTACAAAAATCTAATAATTTAAAATGAGTTTATTGTTCCGCCTTACCCAACTTCATTAATCTCACTTTTGTTGACTCGTTTCGGATATACTCCATTCTCAAAACACTTAATTATACTCAGTAAATATTTACTTAGTAAGTAATATGAGTAGTATTAAGTGTTTTGGAGTGTATTCGAAACGCGCCAACAAACGTGAGATTAAGGAAGTAACAATGTTATCATTTTATTTATAACATTCCTAGCAGAGATAAAAAATTATAATTTGTAAAAAAATTAATGAACAATTACAAAATTAATTTTGAATAAATTTTATAAAAGAATAGATTTAGTTATGAAGGGTTCAACGAAGTAAATATTTTTTAAAGAAAAGAATTTTAAATTATATTACGTAAGACAAAACTTGAGTATGTAAGATAAAGATGCGACAGATTTCTACATAGCTTTCACGAGCACATGTTATAGTTGAACATCATTTTAGAAGATGATTAGTAAAACTAATTACAAACCATAACTTTAAAATTATTTAGAAATTCAATATTGAATTCAGCTAGTATAAAATTAGAGGCGTATTACCTAGTTTCTAGAAAGTTCGGCGTTGCGATACATTTTACAAAGATCCATTTTCATAACTTGAAAGTAACTTTGTTTTTCTATTTTTAAGAGAAATTTGTGAACATGAACTACATCGATGACATTTTACTACGATTATAGCGTAATCAATTTTAACGTACGCTTTTAAAATTGTATTCTACAAGACAAGTTCAAGTTGTTTTTCTCTCCCTGAAACTATGAACAAGTGTATTAAACTGGATAAAACTACCTCAAATGTAAAGCTAATTTTAGAGTTGACCTTGGACTCTTTTGTGATAAAGTTGGATTTCAGAACAGATTACTCCTAATCTTACAACACTTCTTTTACATGGTTAAACTGTTTTTTATTATAAATTAATTTTAAAATGAACGTAATGTTTGTATCATCAACTTCTGGTGTTATAGTCAATAACACCAAGAAATACGTATTTTATGATGTTCATTATTAGTCAATAATGATTTTATTAATATATTTTAATAAAATTAACGGTTTTCAACATTACAAATTTTGAAAGGCCGCCATTTTAAAATGTACGAAAGTCTAGTTTTTAGATAATTAACCTGTTGCTTTAAAAATTAGTTGCTAATAAGCAATCTGGACTCAATATTGAACGGTTATAATGACTCAATCTTTATATTCGAAAGGAAGCGCAAAACGCGTCCTGGGGAGGGGAAGGAAGTTATAAGATGAGGTACAGTTGTTGTTTAGGGGTTTCAACTTTGCCACCAAAGCGACTGTAATCGCTTCAAATCCAAAAGAAAATGATTTAAAAAACAGAGTTAATTGTACTGTAGTAAAGTTTGCGCAGCATTTTGTTTTAGGTAAACGACGAGAGTTGATAATTAACATTGCAGACTGAGTGTTGCAATGCCCTGAGGAGCAATAATAAGGTATTGTGTAATTCCTTACAGTTCTCTCTTCTGTATTACATTAACGGTATTCAATGTTCTAGCTTTACTATAGTTTTATTAAATTAAAAAAAAAACAAAACGAACTGTACGCATAACTGTTTTGAAAGCGATATAAAGTACAATTTTTATATTTCTCTTCAAATACGTTCTTAAAAAGTGTTTGCTGACTTTTTTGTTGTAGTTTTTACTTTCCCATATATAGAAAACGTAGGAAAAGTTAGGCTACATGATGGTTAACAAATCGATGTCGATACATTTGTTTAAGACACCGGAGTAAAAAAAAAGGTTTTTGAAATGAGGTTTATCATATGGGCAGTGTGAAGCGATTATAATAAAATTTGGTATGTAGATAATCCATATTTTCTCATACCACAGACCCTTTTTATAGTTAAAAATTGGGGGTAACTGTCATAAGACAAAAAACAAAAATGATGATTTTCTCAAATAAGTATTTTTTCCAAATTGTAGCTCCTAAGTACCTAAACAAAACGTTTTGTCGCCTACACTCCAAAATAGTCGGTTCGTGAGTTAAAGGTACAAAATAAAAAATTGAATATGGAGCTGTTCTATACAAAAAGACGAGTATTTTTCACGGACATATCAGTTATTGAAGGTCTGTGAGAAGAAAAAAGAAGTTCTTGAATGATGTCTAAACAGTGCACAAACAATTCGACCCATTTTAATCAAATTTTGTTTGTGCACATATGTTTACTATATCTTGAACTTTTCTTCATACATTTTTTGATAAACTGGAATTTTGGGGTTAGCTTCCAGAAGGAGGAGGGGAACACAAAATTAAGTTTTTCTCTAAAGTGGCTTTTACAATTGTATCAAGGTTCCGTACGTTTGAAATAAAACAAAAAAAACCTCTAAACAATATTTAAAAAAAAGCCTCAATTTCCGTCTATCTTATTTTTTGAATTTAAGAAATGTATAAATACGAAAATATGGATATAATAATATCAAATTTGTTATAAACATCTTTTTTGTAACCTTTTACCAGTATACTTAATATAAAAAACTTTATTTACAGTAGTATATTTTAGAAATATTGCCCGTTGTGTATAATGTTGAATATCCCAAAAATCTTCTTTAAAAAAATGAGAAGGACGCACATTTTGCTCTTTTAACCAAATTACATTGAAATTTTAATTTTATTTGTAGGTCAAAGAGTTGTCGTTACCATAATAAAAACTTAATATTATTTTGGTAATTGAGTACAACAGCTAATATTAGTTATTCAGAATCAATTATTAACTTTAAATAATTATATAAATAAATATGTATAATTTATATGTAGTTTGTAGTTTCGCCTCTTGGCCATCTTTCGAAAAACATCATTTCAATAAAATAAAACAGGAACATAACTACATATGTAGGGCTACATGTAAAACTGTGTGTTGAAGTTTTATAAAGAACAATTTTACTATAATTTAAATCACGAAAAACATTATAGAAACCAGAATCAGATGTTTTGAATATTCAAAGAGATTAGAAAATGTAATAGATAATCCTACTATAATAGTAACGATGTGGCAACATTGCAGAGCGGGAAGGAGAGAGTCACCAGCTGGTCTTCACGGGGTTTTATTTTTGACCTTGACTTTAGTTCTGTTTGAATATGTTAATATAAAGAATTGACCGACCTATTAATAATTTAATTATGCTATAAATCTGGTACTAGAATAACTTAACATACTTAATTTAATGTGAAAATATTAAGCTATAAATCTGGTAATAGAATATCTTAGCTTACTTAATATAATGTGAAAATATTAACCTATAAGTCTGGTAATAGAATAACTTAACTAACTTATTTTAACGCGTAAATATTAAGCTATAAGTCTGCTAATAGAATAACTTAGCTTACTTAATTTAATGCGTAAATATTAAGCTATAACGCTGGTAATAGAATAAATTAGCTTACATACTAAAAATAACCTTAAAAAATTAATAACAGTAGAGCTACAATTAGTGGTTTTTGTTTTCCTTTCCGACACTAAGATGTAGATACAACTTAAGTTTGAATAGCAATAATTTATTTTTCATTATCTATAATACTATTATGAGATTTTTAAAAGTATGATTTTGGAAATGTAATTTTAAAATTAATAAAGATACTAAAAATAGGTCACGGTAACTTTGATATAATTTTACAGTAGTAGAAGAAAATAGCTGATTTCCTTGACCTAGTTTTTATTCAGCTCATTAAGGTAGTGTTGAGATAATAGAATAACAAGACAGTTTCTCGAAGAAGTATTCATAAAAACTATTAGAATAGTTTTGTTGATTAACATGGTTATTACTAAATGCAATTGTTGGTAATACTAAATGTTTTATTGATGGTTTTATATACGACTAACAGTGTTCTCTGCTCTGCCCATTAGTGCCGGATTCCGCCATCGTGTAATAAACTTTTTGTAATATCTAGTTTTTAATGCCAACAAATGATGTCAAAGTGTCCGAGTAAAACTATGGCAAATGTAATATTAACAGTGAAAATAAATACTAGTTATTATGCACTATGTTTAAAACCAGAAAAATAAAAAAATAAAAAATAAAACGTATTTGAATAATAGAGTATTTCTTATCACGATATTGGGTTAAGTTACTTCTCTGTACTCAGATTGCCTATCGAACGCCTTGATGTGCACAAGTAGTCATGCAAGTCTATTGTTTAAAATTTGATACACCACGTTTAATACTTGTAATATAGAGCAATTTTTCTGAAAGAAGAAATAAAAAATTTTTGTTTTGTTTTTTAATTCAATATGATTTAATAAGATAGTCGTAAGTATAGTTTCAGGAAACATCTGTCCGTCGACTTATCAGTGAATAACTTCAGATAAAAAAAAACCGACTGTTGTTGAGCAGTATTTGAAAAGAGTCTATTTAATAGCGGTTTTGAGAAAATGGGACTGTACTTATAATTCGAATTTTGGTTTAAATTAACCAATATGACGGATATCCAGTAACTTTACGGACAAAATAATATATGATTCCAACTCGGATAGTTAACAAAATCAATGTATTAGTTTCAACAAAATCAATTCATAACTTTTAAATATTAGGTTTATTAAAGATTTTCATATATTAAGGATATAAAGATTTAGGAATAAGGTATGTACAAATCAATGTCATATTTTAAATAAGACCTCTAGAATTCACATAGAAGATGGAATAGTAATAAATTTTAAAAAAAAAATGAATATTCATCTTGGAATTTTTAATATTGCAATCATAGTCATAAAAACCATAAGTTTTAACTGATAATGGCGCCAAATATATATAGTGGACGCAAAATGACTATTGGACGAAGTAAACTTAAGACTGATGGTTATGAATTGACCAAACTTCAAAATATCTGAATTTGAAAACATTAAGAAAGAGTTGTTTTTTAAATTCTACAATCCTGTATAATAAACATATCTCTAATACCACTAAAAGGTTAGGTTAGGTTTTATATTGAAGTAGGTTATGTTACACGTACTGTACATGTTTAGGTTAGGTTAGGATTTACAGTCAAGTGGATTACTCTTTCAGATTTTATATTAAGCATGCAATCTACTTAAACATAAATCCCGATACAACCCAAACGTTTTATTTTTATAGCGTCGTAGCATTTATTACACTACTATAGTACTTTCTCATTAAAACGACCAATGACGGATATCACAGTTCTTTACTCATTTTAAAACGTTCAATCATAGAATTGAGAATTTATTTTTTCCAAAAACTGTTTTCGGAGGTCTGTCCTAACATACACTCGTATATGTGTATAATGGTTATATTATATGTTTATTCAATATAGTATTTGTAATTTATGTTCATATTTTGACTGAACTTGTTTTTTTATATAATAGTTTGGACAAGTTCGCAAGCCAAAAGTTTCCGAAATTGAATTTGATTTCTGATTATTAGATTTTCCTTAGTTTTTTTTTTTTTTTTTTTATGATAGTTCACATTTTTGTTACGTTTGTGTTACAGAAACTATTAACAAAAATCTACTAAAACGTAATACAAACTACCTCCGATATAATTCCTTTGATTTGTTACACATTCTATATATTTTTTAGTATAACGAAAGTTATTTGATAGATCAAAAAAAAATTGTATGAATTTTTTTACGAAAACATTCGGTTTGAGTTATTCGAAATACAAAATGATTAATTTTAAATTATAACAGTCGTCTACCGATCAAAATGAAAATTGTTAATCAAATTTGTGATTTGATATATTTTGCCCACATCTCTTTAAATTCAAGATTAGGCGCCATAAGTTCAAAACGCAAAATTCTAATTTTGTAAAATTGGCTAAGATGATAAATACCAGTCCAAGGGCTTATAAGTAAATAAGAACAAAACTAACATTGCCGTGGAACCGATTTGTAATTTAATTTATTAATAACAGCTTTACTAATTTTGTATGATATATGATGTATATGACTTAAATTGAAACTAAAATTAAATTACTGGAATAATTGGCAGAAAATAAAAAATAAACCTGACCACCGATATTTAATCAAACACGATTTGAGCTTAGGATAATTAAAAAACTAAAGGGAAGCAATTCTGAGTCCTACTTAAATACATTTCAAAATATTTTTTAACGAAATGTTTTAAATTTTATGAATGAAGGCCTAATTTATATCTATCGTATGAAAAACATGAGAAAATCTTAGCAATTAGGGAAATAACACTTGTTTGGTCACTTATAAGTAATAAAAAAAGATTTTTGGGGAGATTATTTAAATATTATGTTTCGTTAGTATATAGTGTTGTAGTGGTGGAGGTGGTGGTGGTGGGGGTGGGTGTGTGTGTGTGTGTGTGTGTGTGTGTGTGTGTGTGTGTGTGTGTGTGTGTGTGTGTGTGTGTGTGTGTGTGTGTGTGTGTGTGTGTGTGGGTGGGTGTGGGTGTGTGTGTGTGTGTGTGTGAACGCAATTGCATTAGCGCTACCGTTTTTGTGAAATTTGGTGAATACAAGCGCTTCCTTCATATTTTTATAAATGGCACTTTTGCTATCTCATTACATTTACTTTGAACGGAAGGACAAAACTATTTCACTCGGTCGGAAATCTGTGTGAGGCATTCATTATATAACTTTGTATAATTATACCAGATAATCAACATTTAATAATGAAAGGAATGTTAATATACTATGATTGCTTAACTAACGCCTACAACGAATTCGTTTTTGAAATTTTTTAAATACTTTTTAACCTATAATATTGAGAAAATATCATGTTTTTTGTTTTGTTTTTTTTATTTGCTAAATATTTTTTATTGAGATACTTTTAATCATGAAAGCAGTTATTATAAAATGTGCTTCTGTGGTTTGCGTAGTGTTTTACAACCCAAAGGAGCACACAGATATTGACACTTGAAATTTTATTTGGTGTCCATTTATGGTGGAGGTTTTATTATTTTGATTGATATCTTAAGGTCTAAGGGGATAAAACACTTGAATGGGGACACAACGAATTTCTTTTAAGGAATACAAGAGAAAAATCTTAGTAATTAAAGAAATAGCATTTGTTTTTGTCACTTATAAATAATAAAAAGAGATATTTAATGAGATAATTTTAAATATTAACTTTTCAAAGTATTTGGTTTTGTGGCAAGGTTGTGTATGTGAACATTTATTGTCATTTGTTTACGCATTTTATTTCTTTATTAATATATTATTGTATGGAAGTAATAGTTATAATAACGAACGGTGTCTAATTTATATTGTTGGATCACAAGAAGTGTAGAATTAGTTTTGATAAAGATTAAAGGTTAGGTTGCACTTAAATAATAAAAGAAAAGGTTATAGACTCGACTCCAGTGACTTTAAAAACGTTTCAACACTCCAAGTTAACTTTTACTATTGCAAGGTATTCTTATTTTTTACGTACGGTGGAAAGCAATTGAATTAGCTCCAGTTTTCTGTGATTTGGTAATAACAAGCGGTTTCTTTTGGTTTGTTATGAGTTGCTTATCCATAACTTTATTACTGTATAACAAGTTTGGATGTAAGGGCACAACTATTCATTAGCTTGGATATCTGTGTGAGGTGATTATTACCCAACTTTCTATATACAGTATTTTGATAACCAAAATATTATAAAGGTAGAAAAACAACTGATTCACGTGACATAGTTTTAGTATGGTTTTATTCTACTATGAAGGTTAGTATCTCAATGTTGTTATACTGTACGCAGATTGCCTACCTTACGCCTGCAACTAATTCTTACTCGTTTTAGGTTGGTATACATCGTAACTCGTAAAATAAAGAAAGTACCGCATCATGAATTTTCGATTATTTCCTTGAGGCCATGCTCTACATTCGCCATGTTGGTTTTATTCCCATAATAATAATGTTAAACTTAAGTTGTACCGATGTACATTTTCATTTATTAATTATCATTCGAAGATCTTTTTAAACACGTGAACAAGGATGTTTTCTTTTTTCAAAAACTACGATGTATTAATTCGTTTATGAAAAAAGAGCCAATGTTTGTAATTCGAATTTCGCTATTTGTTTTATGACTCAGTAAAAATTTTTAGAAAAAAAATTTAAAAAAGGAAAACATTCAATATTTCATTAGGTTTTAAAATAAAAATGTTTCACTGCCTAACTTAAAAATAGGGCTGATACAATGGATAATATGAAGTAATGTAACCAAGCGTTAAATAGTTGTGATCCATTCATTTAGTATATTATTACATAATTCGAAATTATTAGCTAACTTGACATTTCAGTAAGTTTCATTGCTTTGGCAAAGTAACAAATTACTATTCATTTTGTTTTGTGTGGAAGTAATATTCAAAACTTACGCATTGGTTTATCTGAGTTTTTCTCCAATTTTCTGTCATGTTTTTGCAATTTGTGATAACAATTTTAACTACTGTGACCTTTCTTATGGCAATGAATACGTAAGACTCACAGTCTTCTAGACTTATTGCAATTTGAAATTCCTTCATTCAAACTATGAAATGTCATATGTGTAATTTATCACAATTTTATGTGGGTTTGTTCGGTTTTGTGAAAAGTTAGAGAAATTAGTTTACCCCCAAAAACTTGATATACTTAAACAATTTTAACTGAAAGAAAAATTGATGTAATTTATTTTATCTAAACCGTCTTGATTTTATTTACACTAAAGACGCAAGGTATTGATATAATTCTAAAACTAAACCAATAAATATTTTGCGTGAACACTTAATAACACTCGAATGGAGAGGGATTTATATCAGTTTATTCTGGAGGAATTTCGTTAGATGGTTGGAGGGGTGAGGGAGCAAACCGTAACAAAGCCCGCCACGTAACGCAACACGACTGGTCTTTTTCACGCGTAACTCGACCATCCCTTACTGTAGTGTGGTTTGAAAGGGTGAGAAAAGACTTGGCGACGCCTAATGAGGACATTCTGTTGGTGCCATATTGCAAACAATTTATTCTGGTAGAGTGACAGTATCAACTTTCAATGATCTGGGCAATAATGAGTATAAGGCAATAATAAAAAATTAAAAATCATTAAGAGTTGTCTTCTATTCTTTCCAACGTTAAAGAAACATTCTGTACTTCCTTCCTTCTTTTGTTTACGTTTTCCTCTTCTCCACTTTCTTTGTCTTCATGTTGCACATCACTTTTTACTTGAGTTTTACCTCATATATTCCTTATAGAAAGATACTCTCTATCACTTAATTGTGATCTCTCCCTTTTTCAAAGATATATGTAAATAAAGCTTGTGCTTGTACTATAAACTCTGCCAAATCGTACATTGTATTTGATTATCTTGTTTTTAATAACCTCGGTCCAGCTTCGTTTTTGTAAACTAATTATGCTGGAACTGTAACCTCCTTATGGCAGTCTGGTTTGCGTCATTAATCTTTACATTTCACAAAAACTCTATGAACAGAATTGGTAGAATTTATTTTGAAAATTTACATTTTGTTTTAATATCTTTGCACGTTTTAACACATGACCCGGTATTTTTAAAGTGATATCAACATCAAATATATTATGTAGAATTTTAGCTATGCGTTGTAACAAAATTGTATCAATTATGAAAGCTTTTTTGAGAAAATATGGGTTTTAGTTTTGGTGTTATGAAGCTGCTTCAAAATTAAGAGTTATCCTGAATATTGCCACATACAGATCCACTTGATGTGCTGTATTGATGAACATTATGCCGATGACAGACAATAGACGAACATAACCATGTCTATGGACTCAAGGGAACTCAAAACACTTAGTATCCACGAAAACTCAACTTCTATTTGTTAAACCATCACATCTCTCTCTCTCTCTCTCTCTCTCTCTCTCTCTCTCTCTCTCTCTCTCTCTCTCTCTCTCTCTCTCTCTCTCTCTCTCTCTCTCTCTCTCTCTCTCTCTCTCTCTCTCTCTCTCTCTCTCTCTCTCTCTCTCTCTCTCTCTCTCTCTCTCTCTCTCTCTCTCTCTCTCATATATAAGATAGTCCCGATATATGCCAAGTTAGATATTAAAACCACTAACAAATTGTCAAGCTTGTAATTACGTGTGACCTTCCGCCCAAACTCTTTGTAATAAATTAGTAAATTCACAACTTATGTTGAAGGAACTGCTTATAATAAGTAGAGAATAAATGGGAAAAAAATCTAAAAAACGAATAGGTAAGTAAACATTTTATTTAAAACAATCTTTCTTTATTACTTATACGAGAGAGAGAGAGAAAAGTTATTTTCTTAATGAGATTTTTTTCTTGTATTTCTTACGAGAGATGTGTTGTATAGAAGAGTCAGTCCTCATCACCTTTTTGTGAAATTTTATTTTTAAATATTTTGAAACATATTTGTATTTTTAAATAGTTTGTATTTTTGATTTGGTAGTATTAATACTCGTATAAGAAATGAAAAAAGATTGTTTTAAATAAAATGTTTAGTTACCATTTCGTTTTGTAGATGTGTCTATGTGTGTGTGAAGAGTTAATATGGTTTGTTTACACATTTTATTATTTTACTTGAGGAATGTTATAAAAAGAACGGTGTTGAATTTATTTGTTTTTTATCACAAGTATAAAATTAGTTTTGAGAAAGAGTAGAGGTTAGGTTGCACTTTAATAATAAAACAAAGAGGTTACAGACTTGACTCCAGGGACTTTGGAAACGTTTATGGGCCTCTTTTCAACATTCATGTTATCTTTTGTGATTGCAAGGAATTCTTATTTCTTACGTGCAATAGCGCCCTTATTTCTCATTTGTTCTCTACTTATTATAAGCAGTTCCTTCAATATAAGTGGCGAATTTACTAATTTATTACAAAGAGTTTGGGCGGAAGGTCATAAAAATTACAAGCTTGACAATTTGTTAGTGGTTTTAATATCTAACTTGGCATATATCGGGGTCTAAAAATAATCCCATTTACTTTTTCTCCATAATTTGGTTCTATCGATTCTAGACCAAATGAAGTTTATATGTTATATCTCGTGCTATGTTTTATGATGTTTAACCTTTTTAGTGAGGCGGTTTGGAAAAAGCCAAACGTCTCAAGTCCATTTAAAACAAGTTAAATTGCCGCGCTAAACCTTGTAGAGTGGGGACGAGGTGGAGCGATGACGTCACGCCAGATCGAGAGCAAACTTGCTTGTTCAGACGTGAAAAGTCAAACTGCCTTAGTTCCTATTTTATTAAGAAACTAAATTATTAATATAAATAAATATTCAGTAGAGTCAACCGACCAATAATATCGAAGAATAAATTTAAAATCAAATAAAACAAAAAAGTTATTCAAGTTTTTAGAAGGGCTCAAAAACCTAAAATTTGGAAAAAGAATAAATTCAAAATTCAAAAATCGTAGAGTCATAACCAAGTGGGGAAGTAACAATAATCACAAATAAAAAATATGAATTAATAATAATTAACAGGTGAGAATGGACTTAGAAAGTCATTCTTGGGGAGTTTTTTGGAATTTTTGAGTTGAAGGGGGGATCATTTAAAAAATAATAATAAGTACTATTGTAGAGACCACAATAGGGCACAATAATAGGTACTTAGAATCAAATTTGAAAATAAAATAAGGGAGATATAATAATTACAAAATGTAAAACTTCAAAGCCCAAAAGCGGGTAAAATAAAAGTTAAAGGGGTAAAGTAACATGATAATTATATGTATTTAGTATGTAAAATGGTAACACACCAAAGCAGAAGTAATAATATATAATGGGGGGGTTTTTATGAACATAAACTCATACGACACAAACTTAAGGACTTCAAAGGCGAATAACTCGACAACCAAACGAGTTATGGGAAAAGTACAAACATAGTTTTTCGTCGTAGTAGAAGAGGAACAAGATTTCGTCAAAAGAATTTTGAGAAAGGACTTATCTCAAAATTTGAAAAGGGGAAAAATCAAATTTCAGGAAAAGGGCGATAACTCGCGAACGAAGCGTAGTAGAGCGATGAATCAAGTTCCACAAGACCCACAAGATGGAAAGGAAGAAGAATCCGAAAGGAACTTTAAAATCGGTTCGAGCGTTCGAAAGTTATAGCGAGTTGAACGAAAAAACGTCAAAAGTAGAGATTTTCATGCCAAAACATGAACAGTTGCGCGCGCATCTTCAAGCAGAGTCTAAAGTCAGAATCATCATATTGCCAACATGGATCAAAGATAACGTTAAAGAAATAATACTATAAATTATTAATTAAAAGGTGTTTTAATTAATAATTAAGGAAGAAAACTATTCATTAGTCAAAAAATAGGACTAATAAAACATATAGTGTAAATATTTCAGACCAAAAGGGCCTGAAAACACATAATATATGGAAAATACCTTTTTCCCAAAAAGGGAGGAAAATTGGCTCCAGAAAAGTGGATTAATTCCCACTGACAGGGAGACCGAGTTTTAATCGTCGAAAGACGATTACTTTTGATTTGGAATCGACGCTTAAAGGACGTTTCTTCTGCAACCGACTCTGAGCTGAGAGGAAGATTCAACTGTCACTCTACTAATTGGACTTAGAATAATTTCAACTTTAATCGATCTTCAAGGCGACTTAGAAGAATTCGAGACCAGCATTCAACTACTTAGCAGCTTACAGACTCTGGATAGAAAACATCACATCACTATCATCTTAACAATACAACAAATTCCAAATCCAACTAGAACTTCTATTAAAGTGTGAAGGTATCTTATACTTAAGGAATAATTCGCAAATATTAACTTCTTTTCAAATATAACGTCATTAGGGGAATTATTAAAAATTAAATTCATTTTTTAAACCTCTGCTTTGGTGTTGATAATAATTAATAATTTAAATACGACTTTTTCAGTACAGGAAAAACTGTTTGTGGTTCTGTCTGGAAAGTCAAGCGCTTTTATTTTTGTTTAATATATAGATAATCGTACATTAATTAATGTTGTTAAATAAATAAATAGTTGTGTTATTGTTCAATTAAATTGTTTTGTGTGGTTAAAAAAGTTTTGAATATAAAATTTTTCTGTGGAAAAGAGGAGATAATATACAAATAATTCATTTCTAAATTTTGTTGTGTTTTTAATATAAATCCATTCTGTGTATGCTATTAACTTTGTTTTAACATAAATTTTATATATATGTGCTCTGGTAATACAATTTGAAAATTTAAAAAAGTTATCATCAGAACTTAAGAGCCGATTTCTCCCAAAAGGCACGACCTTGGAGAGAGAGAGAGTTAATCTAAAAAAAAAGTTAAATAATCGAGCATTGAGATAAAATTCAGGGAATTTTGCGTTAATTAAAAATTTAGTAAGTTTATGAGGACAAGCTCATACTTATTAGAGCCAAGAGTTGCAAAATCTTTGATTTAAAAAAAGTAAAAGTGAGCATCTTGGCCTTGCCCGCGTCTGCTCTGAAAAGAAAGGTGGTTCGCCCAGTCGGTGGTGATCGTACAGCGAGTTTAAGAGTTCGTGATAATAGTGTTCCAAAAAAGGGAACAAGAATCTTAAATTCGCGGGAAGTCAGACAAGACTTTCGGCGTGGTAAGTGGCGTTCCAAAGTAGGGGCAAGAAGAACCCTACTCGAACCCACTAACGCGGAAAGAGGCGGCGTGGCATTAGGCATATTGGATTTTAGTATATGTTTTACTATATATATATATGTGTGTGTGTGTGTTCGTGTGTGTGTGTGTGTGTGTGTGTGTGTGTGTGTGTGTGAGAGAGAGAGAGAGAGAGAGAGAGAGACAGAGAGAGAGAGATCTAGCTAGCTAGATACATAGATAGATAGATAGAGAGAAAGAGAGAGAGAGAGTGAGAGAGAGAGAGAGAGAGATATATGATGGTGTAACTAATCGAAGTTGAGTTTTCGTGGATACTAAGTGTTTTGAGTTCCCTTGAGTCCATAGACATGGTTATGTTCGTCTATTGTCTGTCATCGGCATAATGTTCATCAATACAGCACATCAAGTGGATCTGTATGTAGCAATATTGAGGATAACTCTTAATTTTGAAGCAGCTTCATAACACCAAAACTAAAACCCATATTTTCTCAAAAAGTCTTTCATAATTGATACAATTTTGTTACAATGCATAGCTAAAATTCTACATAATATATTTGATGTTGACATCACTTTAAAAATACCGGGTCATGTGTTATCGGTAATCAAAAACAAAAACGTGCAAAGATATTAAAACAAAATGTAAAGAGTTTATAGTACAAGCACAAGCTTTATTTACATATATCTTTGAAAAAGGGAGAGATCACAAATAGCTGATAGAGAGGATCTTTCTATAAGGAATATATGAGGTAAAACTCAATTAAAAAGTGAGCTGCAACATGAAGACAAAGAAAGTGGAGAAGAGGAAAACGTAAACAAAAGATGGAAGGAAGTACAGAATGTTTTTTTTAATCTTTGGAAAGAATAGAAGACAACTCTTAATGAATTTAAAAAAAAAATAGTATTTGAACTGTAGTGTTAAAAGACTACAGAGCAGAAACATGGAGAAAAAATGTTTGGTTCAAAGTGTCTAAGAAGAATATTTAAAATCTTTAAACCGATCAGAACAATGAACAAGAAATTGTGGGAAACAACAATCAAGAATTAATTGATAAGCACAAGGAGAAGGGAGTGGAATTGGATAGGCCATACAATACGAAAAAGTGAGAAGATATAACAAAACAAGCAATAAAATGAAATCTGGGTGGAAAGAGGAAGAGCAGTAGGCTAAGTAAACATAGGAGTGGTGTAGTAGATGAATTAAAGCGAAGTGGAAAAATATGGTAACAAATTAAAATGAAAGTTAAAGATTGAGTTTGATGGTGACATGTTGTGGATGCCCTATGTTCCAGTGGAGGCGAAAGAGATTAAGTAAGTATGCAAATCACTTTAACAAACTCCTGAATGAGAGTTTAAATAGAGGATCCGAAAAAATACTGCTTCCCACAAATTTTCCTCACTGAACTTAATGTAAAATCGAGATTGTTATTTAATATGGAAATTAATAGCAACAACTGTAACATCAGTTTAGATTTTAAAAGTTGTATCGAAGACTGCAATAATTATTAAAAAGTTTCGAACATTAGTACATATATTTTAAAATAAATTTTGAGTTCGATTTTGATATGGTGTTCTTGATAACTTGACAAATTTAACATAAATTCTCACAAATAGTACGTTCATTTATTCAATCACGTTTCGACGATAAAAAAACCATCTTTGTGATATAAAAACTACAATAAATAAACTATAATTAACTGAACATCAAATAACAAACATTGTTTTCTTGCAGTTTGTTTTGTAAAGAGTTTAAACGAAAAAATATTAAATTTCAATCAAAATATTTAATTGACTCTCCATAGATATTTAGTTATAAATTTAAATAAAACGAATTTTAAAATTTTAATTTCGTTGCGTTCAGAAACAAAATCGATATTCGATTTTAAGAAATTAGGTCTTGTGGAAAATCATTGTAGGGTCGATTTTTAGTTTTTTATCGGTAGGTAAATCGATAACCGGAATTTTTGAAAATGAAAAAATAATACCTTTTACTTTGGTCCCTTAGTGGTTAAATTCTAGAAAATGTTTGATTTAAAAGCTGATTTTGAGAAAATGTATTTTTTTTTCTTATTGCAGATCACACTAAAATAAAAGTGCACACATGTCTCGATATATGTGTAAAATATGCCCACATACTCGTATTAAATTTATTAAGAGTTGGTCTTATAGTGTCAGATAATTGACGAAAGACATTATTTAAAAGGAAATTGTTTGGGGCTCAGTATGCCCGAAAACGATACTTTTACTAAAACCTCGGCATAGATTTTTTAAATCCCAACAAAACTTTCTATATAATTTGTGTGTTAAAGAAAGTTAGAGAAATAATAATAATAAAATAGTCATGTCATGTGAACAACTTGTATCTACTTATTTAATATTTTATTTTGATGAAGTAAAACCCGTATGTCCAAAACATTACAAATCTACTTTGTTGTTAACAGCTGAAGCAAGGGAGATGGGAGCGTTGAATAATAGATCCTCTCTGCACTTTGCCACGTCAAGGTGTAAATCCATTTGTTGGGATCTATTATGATATTACTGACAGCAGCAAGGATGTTAGAGACTGTTTCTTACTTAACATATCTTGCGGATTTATAGAAGTTTGACTAAATGGATTTGTGTTATATTATTCACTAGTTATTTATACTCTGTTATCATTTAAGCTTATATAGTTTATCACTATGGATTTTTCATTAACAACCCTAGAGAAATGTGTATTCCAAACCTACTTGAACAAATATATTTAAACCCGAATTATTACGGGCAGACGTACAGATAAAGCCGTTTTTTTGGAGATGATAGTATAGATAGTGAATTAAAAATATATATAATAATATGATCCAAATTTAGACCTTCATGTTGGAGAGGCCTTCGTGTTTTTAATTTTGTAATTTTCATAATTATTTAGAGAATTTAAAGCTAGTCTTTATCTGGCTTACATTAATATTATAGATATCATTGGCTAAAAATTAAATTAAAAAATGTGTATTGTCGTTTTTTTAATCAGGTCTATGCTTTTAAAGTTAATAATTCCTAAATTATAAAAGTTGTATAGTTGCATATTGGCTCAAATTGATAGTTTATCCCTTTTAAACTTTAAAAAAAAAAATAATAATAATAATCTAATACCAACTTCCTTTACCAACTAGTATCTACCAATTTTACAAATATTAAAAAAAAGGCAACAACTAAAGAAGATGCACATATATGTGTGAATCGAGTTACTTTATTGTGATGTTCCACAACTCTTCTAGCTTCATTCGAGCAATTTAGTTAATGCCACATTTAAGAAACCGAGTATAGTTATTGAGGTTAAAGAACGATTAAGGTTGAGATTGTGCTAAACAATCTGTAAAGTAGATTCAGTTTGTAATTATAACAATGTAATGGATGTGGAAGTAAAACTACAATTTCAAATGATAGATCTCATCGAGACGTCAGCTGCACTAGCGATAAATCCAGTATGTAAAGTAGGCAACCTTATATACAAAGTTCAGTTTGTCATATGTTTTACTATTCAAGTGTAAACATGCTTAGATACTCTCAATACGTTTGATTTAGGCTAAATTTTTTTCTCTGAATTCAGATCTCGTGAAGTGTAAACTGGCGACATTGTGTCTGCTTTTAGTGACATTTCCTAATTAAAGATTTTATATCATTAGGAAAAATCAGATGAAATTTATAATAAAACGGTGTAATAAACATTACACAAAGCTTTTCGCTTACCATTCCCCAAAATCAAATAAAAATCAATTGTCACATAAATGGTATTTCAGTAATTGTAAATCAAAAAGTGAAAATGAACCATAGACACCGTATTTGAAAACAAATATCTATATATTTTAATAATTAACTTGTCTATATGTGCGTCTACAGCGTAAATCGTAAATCAAAGTTTTAATGATGGTAGTTTTGTTTTTGTTTTTTGCAAATTATTCCTGAACTGTAATATATTTTACTTGCGATGTTTCACCTCTGGATGTAGGTAATTAATTTCACTTTCCAATGAATTTAGATCGAAATCAGTAAAGCTGATTTCGATAAATTACGTATTTAAAACGCCTCATGGCCGATTTTCTTTAACAATATCTCACGAACCTAATTTTTTTGGAAAATCATAATTTTGTCTTTTTCCTTGTCAGCTACATTTAAATTTTGAGTTAAAAATAAAATAATAAAAAGTCTCAAGTTATGGCCAAAATATGCCTACATACCAAATTAGATTGAAATAGGTTCACACGTTTGGACTGTAGAAAACTTTATATTACGACAGACAACGTAATTCAAAAAAACACTTTTTGGACTCAAAATAGATATATCCGTAAATCATTGTTCACCTGTTACAAACATTCTCTATAAGTCAATAACGTAAGAAAGTAAACATACTACCTTTCTTCCTCCTAGGAGTTATTTGGTGCAGCAGAAAAGTTAGAACTATATTTGAATAAACAGGAAACATAGATGTAAACTTTTAGTGAGAAGTGGTGTTGGGTAACGTAGGGGAGTTCGTTTACTTTCACCTTTTTATTGTTGTTCAAAGGGAAACCCTCTCGGTGATTATAAGGTTAAAAAAAACTAAGAAAAGAACATAAAATAAAAACAACTAGTCTTCAAATAATATAATAGCTTCAGGGTCGAAAAGAACAAAACTTGGCCTGATGGGACAGATGAAAGAGAATATCTATCACAAGACTACATAAAACAGATATAGATCCAGGTAGGGTCCCTCAGGATTGCCACACCGATAGTGGTACATATAAACTACACAGATACGTTTACACTTCACGTAAATGTTTAGATTAACATGAAGTTTAAAGATGCATCACAAAACTTCTGCGTCCTTAGCAAATTTAGTTCAAACTAATCACAGCACGTGATAAGACGGCGTGATTGGACACGAATTTCAATTAATGCGTTTAGTGGATTATTGCGACCTCGACATTCAGATTGACCACGCAGATAATTTAAATGAGTTATCATGTGCTGATACAGAAACTACAGATATGAAGAAACTTGTGAAAAACCATTTGAAGAAACGAATTTTAATATTTTTTTGTCGACTATCAATTTATTGTTAGTAACGAATAAAGTAGCTTATTATCTGAATAACGTATTTGCTTGTGATTTGATTGAAATTAGTTTAAAATTTCAGCTACCAAATAGATTAACATAATTTTAAGTCATGTGATGAATTTTTCTTTTTAAAGCAAAACTCCATCGGTATGAAGACAAACTTCCGATATATAAGAAGTTCACGTTTATGGGGGAAATATATAAGATGTTTGGAAAATAATGAAATTTCGGTATTGTTTTAATCATTTGTATCAGATATTTTATATTTTTGACATTTGTCTCAAATAATATCACAAACTTGCGAATTTGTGTGCAGGAATGAAGTAGAGACAACTTGGTTTCTCTTCAATTTACAACAACGATCAGCTGATGACCCGAGTGGCTTCACTATATGTTGTTTGAGAGGTTAGTTCGTGGTTGGTGTTGTGATTTTGTATATTTGATATGTTTTATTGTGAGTTTTGAGTTTATACATTTGTAAACATGAATAAGTCACATTTCTAAGATGATTTTATATGTATATTGTAAAACATACTTATTCCCCCGTGCTACAGGCCGCTGTTACCATTGGCCTTCTGAACCAGTACTCTTTACCTGTCTCTATCCATGGTTACACCTTCACCTTTTTGTATTTTTATTTATCTCGCCCATCGGCTCTGAAGATTTTCCCTTCATCTCTTTGCAAATACTTTGTTTTGAATCTTTCAGTCTCCCATCTTCTCAACGTGACCGCTTCACATTCTGAACGGAACCTACTTTCTATTAATATAGATAAGAATTACCTTAGTAGGTCCGTCTTGTGACTTCAATTTATATCTGGTTTTGCTATGACATGTTTCAAAGTTCAAGACTTCATCATCAGATACATGTAGATTAATTAATTCATTCACACGATGAATGCGTCACACATCAAATGTTAAAACACAAAACACAAACACAAACACAATTAAAATAAATATTCCCGTTCGGCAACGGTGCGCATTATCCTATGTCTGGTGGAACACTGTCGTTGCTAGGAATAAACCCTCTGATAGTTATCTCTATTAAGTCTAGATAAATGCTTGAGAGCTGTGTCGTATAGATAGTGTGAGTTGAAAGATAACTGGTCGTTTAAAATTTCATCTGGTTTATTTTTGAACGCTTTATATATCTCAAACTCTTCTTGAGCGTGGAGGCATTGCAAGTGTGTACAAAGGGAAGATTAATGAACGCTCAAGAAGAGTTTGAGATATATAAAGCGTTCAAAAATAAACCAGATGAAATTTTAAACGACCAGTTATCTTTCAACTCACACTATCTATACGACACAGCTCTCAAGCATTTATCTAGACTTAATAGAGATAACTATCAGAGGGTTTATTCCTAGCAACGACAGTGTTCCACCAGACATAGGATAATGCGCACCGTTGCCGAACGGGAATATTTATTTTAATTGTGTTTGTGTTTGTGTTTTGTGTTTTAACATTTGATGTGTGACGCATTCATCGTGTGAATGAATTAATTAATCTACATGTATCTGATGATGAAGTCTTGAACTTTGAAACATGTCATAGCAAAACCAGATATAAATTGAAGTCACAAGACGGACCTACTAAGGTAATTCTTATCTATATTATTTAATTGTGACTCGGTTCCGTAAAAACAAAATTGAAATGCATACTTTCTATTCTTTACTAAACGTAATTCATAATGTTATTTCCTTGTAAAATTCATTCTATTTCCTGGTTACTTCTCACTTCTATACGCCTACGATATCCATGGGATCATAAATTCTTCATATTTTTTCAGAAACTTTTATTTTCTTAAGACATTGTTTGTATTACTTTTCGTGAAAAAGTTGTATTGTTGTTAAAATATTCTTTCAAATTTCGGTTTTGATTTTATTTTCATTGTTGCGGGATGAACCGAAGTATGTAAAACCACCATGAACTAAATAAATGAATTTCCAGATAAGCTGTTCCCATTAGTCAACTGTTGAAGCCGTCAGACTAGACATGTGGCCTCTGTCTGACAACAGAACTTTAAATATTATGACGAGTACTGTTTACTATAATTATAACTTGATGTGAGTGTTTTGTGTTTATATATATACGACAGCTTGATGATGCCATTTGTATATGTCGAAACATGTAGCTAAGTTAGTGGTGAGTATTTGATCTGCTATAGACTTTGTATTTCAAAATGTCAATTAATAAAACAGTTCCGTGGTTATTAGACAATATGTCACCCTTTCAAGGAGGAAGTTGTTCACCTTGATATTTTTTATTGATTTTCTACTTGTGGACGTTTTATTTTATATATTTTGTGTTGTTTCTGTTTAAAATAAATCCAACTTAGTCTACTTTGGAAATCTTCTTTTAGGCCAGCTATGATGATCAATCAGGTCGTCGGAATAAACACAAATTGCCACGTTTTATTAAATATAGTGGCTGGATTATCGTATATTTAATAGCTTTTATACGAATTAATATACTGGAACTGTATCCGAGTACATTTGGAACATTGTAGATGAAGCGATGTTTTTAAAAACAGCTTAATTAATAATAGAAAGTTTTATTTATTATTTTGGTAAAAATCCTAATGTTTATAACTAACTACATCCTAAATTAAGCAGTTTATCGATAAATTTCTACTGAATAATAATAACAATTTATTATATTATTCTCTTTGTAAAGTTATTTTTGATAATGAACTGTCATGAGTGATTATAAGTTACATTGTTTGGACCAAGTAGAGTGGAAAATTGCTAAAAATTAGCTTAAAATCAACTCAATTATAAGAATAGATTTTTTTCGTTTGAAAATAAAAGCAGTGTTTATATAAAATTTGGAAAATATCTAATACAAATTGGTACCAAAAGAGTAGAAAAACTATCAGAATTTAAAAAACTAATTTCCCTATTTTTTTTTTGACTCAGACAGATAGAAGTAAAGAAACAAATTTAAGGCTACATTAGTGGTTACACAATTAAACCTCACAAATTTATAAACAAAATGTTGACTCTTTATGTGACGTAAAATAAAATAAAAGGTTGTAAACAACTACTCCATTACAAGAAATGATTGAACTAATCCGGTCGCACGAGAAACTACAAAATTAATTTTATTTTTACAATAATTATATAGGGACAGAAAATAGCTGTTATAGTGGCAACAAAGCTGGGCTTATCAATGTCTGAATAATATAGCTTCTCTTTGTACGGTATTAATTCCATTTGTACTCCGGGCCATGGGTTCAATTAATTATGATATAACTGACAGAGCGAGGAAGTAAGAGAGTTCCTAACCGACAATTCTACGTTTGTGCAGTCAGGAAATAGGTTTTAATTTTAGTGGAAAGGTATCTTTTGTCTAATCTTTAGATGAACTTACAACCAAGCATTTATATTTTGAAACGCATTTACTAATTAATACGGATTAATGGTTTCGAGCCTACGTTCTTGAAGGGCTGCCTTTTTAACCATAGCTCTGGCAAAACTTAGCAATGTTAATTTTCTTCGTTTGTTTAAGACCTGTAAACAGAACCATACTTCATTTCACATTTAGTTGGCGGTGTGAGAAATGCATTGATTTGGATGGGTGCCATCATGGTGTTTACCCAGCTCAATCATAAATTGTAATAGTTGGTTTCTTTGGCTTTGTAGGAAATGTTAAATTTCATTGGCAGATCAAGGAATACGTTACCTTCACTACTACCTTGAGGTCGGCTAGGCCCTAGCGGGATTCGTAAAAGTGTATACTGTATAATAACATTTCTCTAAACGCTCCGCTCGTTACCAGTATGTCAGCCTTAGCGAGCTTAGTAGAAGTGTATACTGTATAATAACAATTCTCTAAACGCTTAGCTCGTTACCAGTGTGTCAGCTTTAGCGAGCTTCGTAGAAGTGTATACTGTATAATAACAATTCTCTAAACGCTCCGCACGTTACCAGTGTGTCAGCTTTAGCGAGCTTCGTAGAAGTGTATACTGTATAATAACATTTCTCTAAACGCTCCGCTCGTTACCAGTATGTCAGCCTTAGCGAGCTCCGTAGAAGTGTATACTGTATAATAACAATTCTCTAAACGCTTCGCTCGTTACCAGTGTGTCATCCTTAGCGGGCTTCGTAGAAGTGTATACTGTACAATAACAATTCTCTAAACGCTTCGCTCGTTACCAGTATGTCAGCTCTAGCGGGTTTCGTAGAAGTGTATACTGTATAATAACAAATCTCTAATCGCTTCACTAGTTACCAGTGTGTCAGCCCTAGCGGGCTTCGTAGAAGTGTATACTGTATAATAACAATTCTCTAATCGCTTCACTAGTTACCAGTGTGTCAGCCCTAGCGGGCTTCGTAGAAGTGTATACTGTATAATAACAATTCTCTAATCGCTTCACTAGTTACCAGTGTGCCAGCCCTAGCGGGCTTCGTAGAAGTGTATACTGTATAATAACAATTCTCTAATCGCTTCACTAGTTACCAGTGTGTCAGCCCTAGCGGGCTTCGTAGAAGTGTATACTGTATAATAACAATTCTCTAATCGCTTCACTAGTTACCAGTGTGTCAGCCCTAGCGGGCTTCGTAGAAGTGTATACTGTATAATAACAATTCTCTAAACGCTTCACTAGTTACCAGTGTGTCAGCCCTAGCGGGCTTCGTAGAAGTGTATACTGTATAATAACAATTCTCTAATCGCTTCACTAGTTACCAGTGTGTCAGCCCTAGCGGGCTTCGTAGAAGTGTATACTGTATAATAACAATTCTCTAATCGCTTCACTATTTAACAGTGTGTCAGCCCTAGCGGGCTTCGTAGAAGTGTATACTGTATAATAACAATTCTCTAATCGCTTCACTAGTTACCAGTGTGTCAGCCCTAGCGGGCTTCGTAGAAGTGTATACTGTATAATAACATTTCTCTAAACGCTTCACTAGTTACCAGTGTGTCAGCCCTAGCGGGCTTCGTAGAAGTGTATACTGTATAATAACAATTCTCTAATCGCTTCACTAATTACCAGTGTGTCAGCCCTAGCGGGCTTCGTAGAAGTGTATACTGTATAATAACAATTCTCTAATCGCTTCACTAGTTACCAGTGTGTCAGCCCTAGCGGGCTTCGTAGAAGTGTATACTGTATAATAACAATTCTCTAATCGCTTCACTAGTTACCAGTGTGTCAGCCCTAGCGGGCTTCGTAGAAGTGTATACTGTATAATAACAATTCTCTAAACGCTTCACTAGTTACCAGTGTGTCAGCCCTAGCGGGCTTCGTAGAAGTGTATACTGTATAATAACAATTCTCTAATCGCTTCACTAGTTACCAGTGTGTCAGCCCTAGCGGGCTTCGTAGAAGTGTATACTGTATAATAACAATTCTCTAATCGCTTCACTAGTTACCAGTGTGTCAGCCCTAGCGGGCTTCGTAGAAGTGTATACTGTATAATAACAATTCTCTAATCGCTTCACTAGTTACCAGTGTGTCAGCCCTAGCGGGCTTCGTAGAAGTGTATACTGTATAATAACAATTATCTAAACGCTTCACTAGTTACCAGTGTGTCAGCCCTAGCGGGCTTCGTAGAAGTGTATACTGTATAATAACAATTCTCTAATCGCTTCACTAGTTACCAGTGTGTCAGCCCTAGCGGGCTTCGTAGAAGTGTATACAGTATAATAACAATTCTCTAATCGCTTTACTAGTTACCAGTGTGTCAGCCTTATCGGGCTTCGTAGAAGTGTATACAGTATAATAACAATTTTCTAATCGCTTTACTAGTTACCAGTATGTCAGCCCTAGCGGGCTTCGTAGAAGTGCATACAGTATAATAACAATTCTCTAAACGCTTCGTTCGTTACCAGTATGTCAGCCTTATCGGGCTTCGTAGAAGTGTATACTGTATAATAACAATTTTCTAAACGCTCCGCACGTTACCAGTGTGTCAGCTTTAGCGGGATTCGTAGAAGTGTATACTGTATAATAACAATTCTCTAAACGCTTCGTCGTTACCAGTATGTCAGCCGTAGCGGGCTTCGTAGAAGTGTATACTGTATAATAACAATTCTCTAATCGCTTCACTCGTTACCAGTGTGTCAGCCTTAGCGGGCTTTGTAGAAGTGTATACTGTATAATAACAATTCTCTAAACGCTTCGCTCGTTACCAGTATGTCAGCCCTAGCGGGTTTAGTAGAAGTGTATAAAGTATATTAACAATTCTCTAATCGCTTTAACTAGTTACCAGTGTGTCAGCCTTATCGGGCTTCGTAGAAGTGTATACTGTATAATAACAATTCTCTAATCGCTTTACTAGTAACTAGTATGTCAGCCCTAGCGGGCTTCGTAGAAGTGTATACTGTATAATAACAACTCTCTAATCGCTTTACTAGTTACTAGTATGTCAGCCCTAGCGGGCTTCGTAGAAGTGTATACTGTATAATAACAATTCTCTAAACGCTTCGTCGTTACCAGTATGTCAGCCGTAGCGGGCTTCGTAGAAGTGTATACTGTATAATAACAATTCTCTAATCGCTTTACTAGTAACTAGTATGTCAGCCCTAGCGGGCTTCGTAGAAGTGTATACAGTATAATAACAATTCTCTAAACGCTTCGCTCGTTACCAGTATGTCAGCCCTAGCGGGCTTCGTAGAAGTGTATACTGTATAATAACAATTCTCTAATCGCTTTACTAGTTACTAGTATGTCAGCCCTAACGGGCTTCGTAGAAGTGTATACTGTATAATAACAATTCTCTAATCGCTTTACTAGTTACTAGTATGTCAGCCCTAGCGGGCTTCGTAGAAGTGTATACTGTATAATAACAATTCTCTAATCGCTTTACTAGTTACTAGTATGTCAGCCCTAGCGGGCTTCGTAGAAGTGTATACTGTATAATAACAATTCTCTAATCGCTTTACTAGTTACTAGTATGTCAGCCCTAACGGGCTTCGTAGAAGTGTATACTGTATAATAACAATTCTCTAATCGCTTTACTAGTTACTAGTATGTCAGCCCTAACGGGCTTCGTAGAAGTGTATACTGTATAATAACAATTCTCTAATCGCTTTACTAGTTACTAGTATGTCAGCCCTAACGGGCTTCGTAGAAGTGTATACTGTATAATAACAATTCTCTAATCGCTTTACTAGTTACTAGTATGTCAGCCCTAGCGGGCTTCGTAGAAGTGTATACTGTATAATAACAATTCTCTAATCGCTTTACTAGTTACTAGTATGTCAGCCCTAACGGGCTTCGTAGAAGTGTATACTGTATAATAACAATTCTCTAATCGCTTTACTAGTTACTAGTATGTCAGCCCTAACGGGCTTCGTACAAGTGTATACTGTATAATAACAATTCTCTAATCGCTTTACTAGTTACTAGTATGTCAGCCCTAACGGGCTTCGTAGAAGTGTATACTGTATAATAACAATTCTCTAATCGCTTTACTAGTTACTAGTATGTCAGCCCTAGCGGGCTTCGTAGAAGTGTATACTGTATAATAACAATTCTCTAATCGCTTTACTAGTTACTAGTATGTCAGCCCTAACGGGCTTCGTAGAAGTGTATACTGTATAATAACAATTCTCTAATCGCTTTACTAGTTACTAGTATGTCAGCCCTAACGGGCTTCGTAGAAGTGTATACTGTATAATAACAATTCTCTAATCGCTTTACTAGTTACTAGTATGTCAGCCCTAGCGGGCTTCGTAGAAGTGTATACTGTATAATAACAATTCTCTAATCGCTTTACTAGTTACTAGTATGTTAGCCCTAACGGGCTTCGTAGAAGTGTATACTGTATAATAACAATTCTCTAATCGCTTTACTAGTTACTAGTATGTCAGCCCTAACGGGCTTCGTAGAAGTGTATACTGTATAATAACAATTCTCTAATCGCTTTACTAGTTACTAGTATGTCAGCCCTAACGGGCTTCGTAGAAGTGTATACTGTATAATAACAATTCTCTAATCGCTTTACTAGTTACTAGTATGTCAGCCCTAGCGGGCTTCGTAGAAGTGTATACTGTATAATAACAATTCTCTAATCGCTTTACTAGTTACTAGTATGTCAGCCCTAGCGGGCTTCGTAGAAGTGTATACTGTATAATAACAATTCTCTAATCGCTTTACTAGTTACTAGTATGTCAGCCCTAGCGGGCTTCGTAGAAGTGTATACTGTATAATAACAATTCTCTAATCACTTCGCTCGTTACTAGTGTGTCAGCCTTAGCGGGTTTCTAAGATGTTCAAATTTGAAGGAGCCTCCACTCATTACGCTCGTTTCGGTCACTCATCTCTACCAGATCTTGTAACTATACAAATATCACATTTTCCTGGAAAGTCAGGGGCTGAAATTACTTTTTGACAGTAACTTGGGTATTTGTCATCATAGTGATAAGGGGTTGGTACTTTTACAAGCAATTTAAATCTGATTTTTTAAATATAATTTAGTATGTTATAGATTGATTAAAAAATGATTGCTGTTTTGATATTTTCAATTCGATTTTTTATAAATTGAGCATATTATAGTCCCTTATGCCAAATTTCATTAATATTTGTGCCCACTATCGTGTATTGTGCCTAAGTACATATAACAACTAAAACATCAACAACAATGATGACGGAGCGACGTGTCGAAATCACCTTTTTATTTACCAAAAACAGAGATCGAAATTATTGGCGATTGCCATACTTACAGTATACTTCATAAACTAGCGGGTAAGTGATAAGAGGTGTCGTAGGTAACTTCATAAAGGAAGATCTTATTCTTCAATTGGGAGTTGTATCCCTTCAGTACATCAATGAGGACTTATTTCGTACCCTCTAAAGGAAGTAAGTGATTTAATTCCCATGAAGTTGTGTAATCTCAATGAACTGTAGAGGCATTAGAAGTTTCCTCTTGAATCCTACACTCCCTGCAGAGAGGTTTGCCCAGTCAACAAGCCTCCAGTGCGTGTGTTTTCTTTGTTGGCAGTGCCTCACTATTTCCTTATATTGCTTCCATATAACGAGAAAGGATCAGGTGCTATCTGTCTAGAGGTGGCATAAAGTGAGAGCTGCACATCCTTAGACTTGAGATACTTCTCCAACTTCTTTCGCCCTCTGTCTGAGCCTGTTGATGACTTGCATCGCCACCCTCTTCGAAACGCAGAAAACGACTGCCTTTGCCTTTTGCAGCTGACGGTTTGTTACCAACACGTTCTCATTCATTTCAACTAATCATAGCATATCCAGAACCCAGTAAAGAAAACATTGTTTAGCCCCTCCCCTTAGAAACGACCCCCGATTAACTTCCACTAACCCTTGAAATGAGAAACACTTGTAGAACAGTTCAATAATGAAATTGAATTAAAACACAACACAGTTTATTTATAGAAAGACGTTACAATAACTAAGAAAAATGTTTAGTTATTCAATGTACACAAAGATTCTGACACATATTTATAGTCTAGAACAGACAAGAATACGGACCGTCGCGTCGTCTTGTTAACAGTAATATATTTAATATATTTTTTCATTTGGTTACAGTTTTGTTCTCTTTTATTTTTGGATTGTTTAATTATTTTTTCTTAGAGGTTTAACCTCTATTTTCCTTATATATATATATATATATATATATATATATATATATATTTATATATATAATCATTAATGTGCATATATAATCGTTGTAGTTATATCATCGTTTAGGGAAAATCATAGGGAACAAAATAATATAACTGATTTTAAATAATAATTTATTTGGTTTTTTGAAAAAGTTTTAATTCATATAAATATAATACACAACTTTTGTTTTAAAATTTAATGTTATTTAAAGAAGATAAATCTTGTGGTCAACAACACCTCAAGAAAAGAAGACAAGATCATAAAATAATATATATTATAATCTTTGGAAATAATTCAACCAAATTATACCTGAAGAGTCTGTTTTTTGAAAAAAATATCCTCTTGAGATATGAACATAAATTTGTGCGTGCTACCACTCTAACCGACCGTCAAGTAAACGCTCTCAAATATCTTCATTACCTATAGAAGTTCGCTAAAATAAAGAAATGTACCACAAGCTTCAGACCCTTGTACTTCTCACAAAATAAATAATTTAGGTACTAAAAGCTACTATATTTACTAGACGGCTGAAAAGTAAAAGTAAATTTACTGTCCTGCCTTGTAAACGTGTTGTAATAAAAATGCAACAAGTAATTCGACTTTACTACTAGAGTTGAAAGTATCCATCTGATCGAAAATTTATAATTAAATAACTGTTTCGTCAAGTTGATTACGATGAATGTTTTAATTAATTGTCGTATTTTAGGAGAATTAAATGAACATATACCAGGTGTCTCAAAAGCTCTCCTGTTTTGAACGAGTGAATAAACAAAATTTCTAATACATTAAAAAAGGTTTTAATTTTCTAAAAGGAAATTGTCAAACCATTAGGAAGTTGCTTTAATTTAATTCCCTTTTAAGTTTGGACAATTCTTGTGTTCTTCTAAGAGTTTTTTTTTTTAAAGAAAGAGGGTGAAAATCTATTCATATGAAGAATTTATTAAATAATTCGTGGGATATTAGTTTGAAAACTAAAAATATAAAAAAAACTGTTTTCATATATACATAACGCACAGTTACAGTTTACATTACAAATATATATATATATATATATATATATATATATATATATATATATAATAGTCCCGAGTTTTTAATATATTAATAGATATACAAAATGCTACAAACAAAAATTTAATCGTTTAAATTGCACGAAATTTACGGTAATTTGATAATAAATTATCTTTTCTTTTTTTAAATGTAAATGCAGACAAATATAAAGAAATAAATACAATTTTATTCCAAAGTTATTGCTGATATTTGAGAAAAAACAATGTTTTTAGAATATATTTACATTTACCAATTAAAAAATAGCAAGAAACACGTACATTTTATTGAATAAAAATGATAATTGATTATTCAACTGTTATTTGGACCAAATAATATTGTTATTTGTCCCTCTCTTTTTTTTAGAAAAAAAATCAAAAATGTTGAGTGGTAATATTTATGAAATGATGAATTAACGGAAATAAATATATAAATAATACATATTATGAAAACTGAAAAAATCAGAGGAAATAGATGAAACTATTAAAAGAGAATTTCAAGTATATAAATGTTATTTTGAAAACAATTTAAAGAATTATAGAAGAAATGGGATGAAACTATGATTTATGGTTCAAGAAAACTATTACGCTATGTTTAAACGTTGTGGAAACTCATTTAGGGTATTAAATAGACATCTTAAACTTTTAAAAATCAGCTTTTATAAGGCCCAATAAACCGATGAAAATAAACTTAATAATGAAATAAATTAAAAGGGTACAATGGAACTCGAACAAAATCTATTTGTGAAGCAGTAATAAAAAAATGAATATATGTATTTCGACCGCTCCTTCAACAGTGTTTTGATTTACGTAAGTCACCCACTGCCTGTTATAGTAAACAGAATGAAAAATAATATGTTTTGTTAATTAATACTTGTGGTAGTTGTCGAGGTGAAGAACTCTAGATTACTGTTTTAATCATAGAAAAGTTACTATTCTTAATTCATGTTCTGTACATTTACGTGTAATGAAACACTAAACTCTTTAATGCTTCCAATCGTAACAGGAGAGTATTGTATGTATACATCATTATTACGTTTTTGGAAGAATTAAATTTTATTTCAAAAATTCAAACTATAACGAAAAATAATAACAACACAAAAATAAAAACTGATCAGTCACCTTTGTATTGATGTTTTTCTTCATTCCTTAGTCTCGTATTCATCGTATATTTCTTATCTAGATTACTTCGTACTACAATTTTGGAAATAATAGCAAAATATATAAATCAGTATTCCCATGCTATTCTAATTTTACTTAAGCTTGAAAATAGTTTAATTACAAATGAGGCAGCGTATTTAGAAACCAATTAATTAACTAAATAATCTTTGAAGTTAAGCTTAGTAAGAGCTTTGTAAACTTTACAACAATATACGTTAATAAATATGAAATCAAGTAAAAACAACATGGTCAAGATGAGATAGGGAGGGATTATAAGGAAGAAGTGAGGCGTTATGTCTCGTGTACTTTAATAGAAGTATCTTGTTTGTAAAGTCTAATAATTTACTTTATGATAAATGTTAATTCAAAGTTTTGCTCTGAAGCGCATGTTCGTAGGTACTCAAATATGATGTGCGACATTATTTTAAGAAAAACAAAATGAAATAAACTATGTATGTTCAAACCTTCTCAATCATACATCAGCAATAATTCTTCTATGTGGGATATATATTTAAAAAAAAAAAATTTTATCCAAGGAACGTCCCATATGAAAGCACATTTATTGGAATCCTATATTTTATAAAGCACAAGCCACGCTATTGAGTCGTTTTGTATGACATATGTCTAAGCTGACAGTATAGGTCAAAGAAAGAACATACGTTACGAGATAAACCTTGCCATTACACTGTATTTCGTAAGGCCAGTATCATAAAACTAAATCGCTTAAAGGAAACCCACACCAGGCAGTTTTACTATCTACTACGACCTTATGAAAGAATCACTTAAAGAAAACCCATAGCTTAAAGTTTTACTATTCTACTCTCATCTAAGGTGCGTGCTTATGAAAGAATAACTTAATGGAAATCCATATGTTAGAAGCCACCACTCTTTATATTCAACACAAGTACACTGTTGTATTACTTATTGGGGAAAGGACCAACGTTATTTAAAAATATTTTTGTAGAGTGCGCCACTTCAACTTCTTAATCGATATTGTTAGGTGAGACATCAAATTATGTTGCTACATCGACTCATTCAAGCTAATTTTTAATTGTTCTTCTGTTGTATGATTTCCTGATCCATGAACTGTGCATCATTTTGCGCACTAACCACATTAGATGTACTCTAAAGATTTATTGTATTAAACACATACCGACTAGTGTTTACTACACAGAAAGACTATTTGTATCTTTCTATACTGTTATAACGCTCTTTAACTTATTTTGATAAGACCTTAAAGATCTGTTCCAGTGTAACGATTTCTAAGCCAATCTCTAAATCTCCGTCTTACGAAATATAAGATGCAAAATTCTAAATTCAATTTTAAATCGTGAATTATAAAGTACAGCTCTGAATAACCTGATGTATTGTGGGTCGTGAGGATTGTCTTAATATAGAACTATTTATCATGATCCAATTATTATAAGGGTTCCAATTATTAGCCTTGTTATGTAAGACGCTTTAGAGTCACCGTTATAGGTTTGGTCCCCTTGGTTGCAGTCCAGGTCTGAGAACAACAATTACCAATCGTGGTTGTATGCATCAACTTGTAGCATGGGTTTTCACTTATTAGAGTTATTTCACTGAGAGTTGTGTGCAGTTACTTTTATACTCTGAACACAAGTCTTCCAAGTTTTAATTATAATTAAGAATAGTTATTTATGACATACAACGGCAAGAGAAACCTATTTTTCCTTGTTTAAGCCTATATTTGGTTAAAGCATACCCCGGGTATTATTCATTGGTTATTTAAACTGAAATTCACCACGTAGTGTATACTTCAAAATGAAACCAAAGTTACAAGTTAAACTTTGCTATTATAAGTTGATATTTAAAGCATTTCTCATAAAACAAACCCGTTTAAAAGAAACCTTTGAAGTTTTGCTATTCTATTGTTATCTAAGGCACGACTTCATAAAAGAATCACTTAAAGGAAATCCATATGTTACAAGTCACTAGCCTTTATGTTCTATACACTTTTCACTGTTATATTATTTATTGCCGAAAAGACCAACGTTATCTGAAAATAAAAACATTTGTTAGAGTAAATCACATCAACTCCTAACTCGATATTGTTAGGCGAGACATCACATTGTTTTCTTACATTGACTCATTGAAGATAACTTTTAATCCTTCTCTCTTCCTATTTGACAACCATTTTTGATAGGAACTTTTAAAAGAATTTATTCATTCAGTGAGTTACTTATGTCACATACATAAGTTAGAAACAAATAAAATTTGCTTTATATTTTCATGAATAAATGTCAACAATCATGTTTTAACCTTTCTCTAAAACATTTTAATAATAAAACATCTTGCAGTTTTGTTACATTTAAAAACAGATGATAAACTGTTGTTAGCACATTAGCAGTTTTTTTTTTTTTTTTTTTTTTTTTTTTAATAAATTCAACGGGCGAAGCAAGATCCTTTTCCTTTTGTAATTCTATCTTTTGGAATTTCGTTTGTGGTTAGTTACATAGTTACGGATAAATATGTGTGCCAGTAGTTATGGATATTGTCGTTGCAACTAGGTCAAACAATACATAAGAGAACAGAAATTTGACTGTGTAAAATCAGACGACTTTGATGGAAAAAATCTCTTTTTCAAACGTTCCAAGACGTTCTGGAGTAATGAAGTTGACATTTGAGAAGTGTGAGTTGTAGCACCATCTTGTTGAAATTAGGTATTATTAATTTTATTTTCATCGAGTTGGTGTATGAATCCATAAAAAATATGGCTTCGAGTTCATGGTGTCATAAAAAATAATATCGCTACAATAAGATATAGCGAAATCGCTTTCTAAATTCTAAATTAAATAATTTTATCTGATTGTTCAAGAATCGTGTGTGGATTCACTTACAACCTAGTGTTTTAAGAGTTTATGTACTCTGATAAATGAAATCAAGCTTAGTCTATATAAACATTTATACTGCACTTCTATTCATATTTATCCTGCACAGTGTTGGAACGATTTGAAGTATTAAAAACTTTTAGCCTTATTGCCAGATTTCAATTTGCGGGCGGCTTGTTTTTAGTAGGAAAATAAATTTGTATTTCTTTTTCTGTAGTCGTATGGACACTGCATGAGGTACCTTCAGTTTTCTGTATTAATTTTCGCCACTATATTGACGGTTTTATCAACATTTTATAAAATATTTGAGTAGTTCTTCTAAAGACAGAACATTAGGTCTATCGCTTCAAAGTGCATCAGGTAATGCACTTAAGGTTCACAATTAAGAGCGGGAAAATTGTGAACATAGTGGGTGGTCATTGCGTAGAGTTTTGAACGGCACAACCATAGTTTTAGAACAAAGACATACTTGCAACCACTTGTTCTTTATTATGTAATAGTTTAGTGCATAAGCGGCCATGTATATGGATAATTAAATAACCACAGTTAAAGGCTAATTCATCTCAGGAGAATGGGGTTTACACTTTGCAAGTTCAAACGTTAATTTAAGCAGTAAGCAAAACAAACTTTAATTAAAGTACTGTAAACGCGACAATGTTCATTACAAAAAGCGACTTAATATTATTTTAATTAACTAAAATTATATTTTAACTACTATTTTTGTTTTCTGTAAAGGTTACTGGATACCTGAATCGATTTCTATTAAAAGGCGTTTGGAGGAGTTCAGAAGGGAGAGCAGAAATACTGCACGAGACGGTTGGAGGCGTTCAGAAGGGAGAGCAGAAATACTGCACGAGACGGTTGGAGGCGTTCAGAAGGGAGAGCAGAAATACTGCACGAGACGGTTGGAGGCGTTCAGAAGGGAGAGCAGAAATACTACACGAGACGGTTGGAGGCGTTCAGAAGGGAGAGCAGAAATACTGCACGAGACGGTTGGAGGTGTTCAGAAGGGAGAGCAGAAATACTGCACGAGACGGTTGGAGGCGTTCAGAAGGGAGAGCAGAAATACTGCACGAGACGGTTGGAGGTGTTCAGAAAGGAGTGCCGCAAAACTGAACTAAGTATTTGGAGGAGTTCGGACAGTACTATTATACCCAATTCGTGTCTTCTTTCTGTATTAACTAATTCTTGTATTTGTCCAGTTGTTTCGTCAAATTGTCTTTTGTAAAATTACTAGTTTTAATTTTAGCTTTCAACATAGCCCTAGAATAATATGATATTTCAGCACTTTTCAAGTTTTTTTATGTTTTAGAATTTTCATTTGATAACGATAATTCATCAAAACTCTCAAAACGTCATGTATTTGTTTTTAAATACACAGATGATCGCAAACATTTGACTAAGATACATCAATAATAACAACAATTTACCTTTATCTAATAAGCTTCAAAGCAGGAAGCTGATTAAGAGGTAAACACAGATTATAAGTTCAACAGAATCGAAAATAATTTGTCTGTGTAATTTATACTAGAATTTCATGACCTCACATTTTATATTTCCAAATGAAGAACCTGTCACAGTAAGGCCCAATAGTTGTTTAACTCCACAATGTTCTAAACTTGTATTAGTCTCTCGATATAGTTTGATCAAAACCCCAATGTTGTAAAGTTTATCTCCCGTGCAACGTAATTGCTTTCTAAGCTTGGGAGGGAAATTATAAAGTTTTGTTTAAATCCGATACCATCCGCTCAAATTGTGCCGCATACAAACACAATTAAAATTACTCAGATGTTTTATTTCCTATGGCATATCGTTTCCTTGAAAATGGGAGTAACTTGTGGTAAGCCCTCATTTATCACTGACTGTTTTATTATAATTCTCCACACAATGTTTCCCCACACCGTCAGAGGAAAAATAATAAAATAAAAAGACAGAATTGGAACCCCACAACGAGCCCCAGATTATTAAAAATGATTTAAACTACTTATTTGCAAAATTAGAAGCCATAATAATTTGTTTTCAATTTTCAACTTTTGTAGATGACATTTAACATTTATATTTAAACACAATGATTAGTAATTATCAGCGAATAAAAGTAAAAACGTATTGGAGCTCAGCTGATCGCATGTCACGTATAGAGAGTACAAGTGTTGCAATCCTGAGGGATCTAGCTGAATCTACACATTTGTTCACGTAGTCTTGGTTAGATATCTCTCTTTCAACTTTCCTATAAAGTCTTTCTTGACCAACTATTGTCTTATCCAAGCTATTGTAGTGTTCGAGGGATTATTAACATGAATTTCTACTTTTTGTAAATGAAGATAACTGAGTGTTTTTTAGTCTTTAAAAAGGAATAAACGTACATGTTAGAAAAATATTCAATAAAATGTTCATACTATTTATTTGGACTAACAACTAACTATATTCAAACCATGTTTATACAATAACATTGACCGAAATCCAATTAAAAATTCCAGATACTAGAACTGCTATAGCTGATTTTTAATAATTTTGAGGTTATGTTTTTAGCGATTTAAAAAAAAAAAAAAAAATATATCTTACCGGTATTTTATAAAGTATAAAACACTTTTAGAATATTCGGATGTTAATTTCAAATTTCCGCAAAATAAGATATTTCTTGACAATTATTACGAACCTACACGTAAACTATTATTGTCAAAAACGATTTTTTGTTGTTGAAAATTTGAAAATTGGCCTACAGTCGAGTAGTTTTGTGTAGGTATCAAAATGTGGTCTTTAAAATGACGCCTGTCAGGTGTCTTGCAGTGTTATACAGCTCATACACGTCGACCGATTTTGATAAAATTTGGCATGTGAACATATTTTTGCCATATCTTGGGACGTTATTACACATATTATTCCATAAATTAAAAATGAGTGATAGCTGTCGATAACATTTTCCTAAATGAAGTTTCTAAGGACCCAACATACTAGTTCAAAGTTATCGGTAAAAAACCAAAAAAAACCATGGAGCTGTTATAAAAAACGTAAATTTTCAAAGTCGGCTCTAAAGATTTTGTAAAAATTTAAGGAAAAGTGAAGATTAATGATACAAACCGTTAATGAAAAATTACAAGGAATATTTATACAGTAAAAAAATAAACCATTAAAAGTCATCATTAAAAGCTTTATTTTAATCAAATCGTTAATTTACTCTGATGACATGTTCATGGCACAAACGAAGGAATTAAGTATTAACTATTTAAACATTTACATATTTTGTCAAAGACTGAGTCTATGGTGTATTTTAAGTTTTGACTAACAATTTTAACTAATACTCTTGGTGACAAAATTAATATATTTGGGTTTTGGGGACGCTTGAGTGAGAAAGTTTGTCCAATGTTTTTACACCATTTATTGTTTGTTGACTATACTTCTAGATAATAACGTATTTAAATCACTGATCTCGATTAAATGAGTTTTAGGCTTAAATAGGACCTAAATATTAAGTTAAAAAAAACCTTCGTTTAAAATGTTTCTCTTAATTTGTTTATATAATATTATATTATCATAAAAAAAATTCTTGATAAATTTGCAATTATTCATCAAAAACCTCTTGTAAGATTGCTGATTTTGTCACCATTTTATCAATTGTGTTTTATTGTATGAATTATATTATGACCATTTAAAATACTGTTACACAAAATGTAGGCTGTTGTGGAACGGAAAAACCGAAAGTTAGTATCATCAATTTGGTAATTGGCTGTCATTTTGATATGTACTAACTGATTCTTATGATTAATAAGTTTTTCAATGGTTAGTGGAACAGAGCCTAAGCAGGGTGTTCAGTAATTATGGTGGTGAAACTTGGTAGGTGATTCTAGATGTTAAAATAAAGACGGTTTGTTTTTTCCGTCTCCAGTCTGCCTATCTTTGGTCAAATACAAGATATAACGAACTGTGATTTGGTTATCAAATTAATATTTTATCTATTTTAGATTGTAGTGGAGCACAAAATAATTGATTTTTCACTTAACCGTTGTAAAATGTTATTAATTAAATATTTTTGATACAACATATCTTATAAAACTTCTCCTTTACAAAATATTTAGCTCTAATAATTTTGAACCCAATAATATATTTATTTGTATTGTCTACTGAAGGTTAGCTGTGATATTACTATCACTGACTGAGATCTTTAGCCTTTTATGATTATTCTAGTCATTTGGGTCGTCCTATTTCTCTACTTTCTAATGGCTTATAAAAAATCGACTGTTCTTGCGTTTTGAATTCCCTCTTCACTCTAAAACCATTAATTTTGATATCTCAAAATAAGATCATTAATATTACATATATCTTAGTTTCGATTTATTTTGGTCTCGGATTTCAACTTACACATAAGATGTTAAGAATAGCAGTTAATATATATTCAATTTGGATATGGCGATATGTAAAAAATGTTGAGGAAATGTTCATACTAATGATAAAAACAGTATAATATGATCTTGCTTCTTGTATGGTTCAATACATTCAATGAATCGTTGCCGTAATCCCAATATGGTACTGTCTAGCGAACGACTTGGATAACACTAATTAAAAAAAACAACCATGAAATGATTGAAAATAATTCTTCAACTACTGCACATTTGAACAAAACAATACTTTCAGGAAGAAATAATAAAATTCTAATGATACTTGTTCCTTGCATTAAGGCGGATTTAATAATCACTGAAATAACATTAACTCTAATGCTTGAAAGACTTTCCTGAAGGAAAAATCGAAAACTTACCTTCACCACTCAGAGGTTGGTGGCCTAATTTGTTGGAAGCTCACTGTTTATATTTCACTCTAATCACTCTTATATACGTTAAATACACTCAGGTACTCACGCGCGTGTCAAGGGCTAGGGACTACAGCTGGATCACCGTAAGTTTTTTTCTCTTTTAAACAATAAGATAAATCAAATAAATATAAGTTACATGAAAGTTGTATCAGGTTTTAGAGAAAATTTAATGGTTTTGAGCAGCTATTTAAAAAAGGAAAATAGGAAAAAAAACTTATATATATATATATATATATATCGGTGCCTTACTGAAAAAGAAAACTATTTATAAATTTTATAACGATTGGTAGAGTATGATAAAAACAGTCAAACATACTATTTTGAAATTCTCAAAAATACGTGCGAGGTAAAATAATGTATTTATGTACAGGTGAATGTATTTATGTATATCTCATTGCAAAAGTGTGTGCGTGAGTGAGTGAGTGATACATTGAATTGTCTATTTAAGGTATTTTTTGATTATGTTTTGTATTATCTCCATTTTTTGCTTACATGTATTCTTTTATGTTTGAAAATTAATTATTATTGTAAGTATTAGATCTTCAATTTAGTTATTTATAGTTAGTTTCATTATTTTATTATGAATGAGTTCTGTGAATGTATTTATATATAATAAGATAAGTTAGCTTAAAAGTAGCCCTTAATAGGTTTTAATGAAATGTTTATAATTTTGGTACAATTTGAGTTTTGTTTGTTTATTTCTTTTTCTCCTTTTAGTAATGTTTGAACCATTATAAGATATTCATTATACGATTGAATGCAATGTTTTGTGTTAAAAAATTTTTAATTTAAAGAAGTATTTTTTGTGTTTATTATTTCTACAAAATTATATATAACGGTTATGTGTACGAAGAAACTAAATAAATAATAATTACAAAAGCATAAACTCGCTTCACGCGTCGTTTGTATGTAAAATAAATGTAGGGAGTATTTATAGACCTAAACTTTGGCCAGTGTGAAACGGCATAGACACGTTTATATTTCACATAAATGTTTAGAGTAACATGAAGTTTAAATTTTTGCATTACGACATTTCTGCGTCTTTAGCAAATTAAGTTGAAACAAATCTCAGCACGTAGCAGATACGTGGACGTGATTGGACACGAATTTTATTTAATGTGTTAAGTGGATTATTGCAACCTCGACCTTGGGATTGGCCATGCCGATCATTCAGCTGACAAAAATTAGCTAATACAGGATCTACATGAACTTGGAAAATCATTTGAAGCGAGAATTTTGATATTCCCGACCTTAAACTAACGAATTTGTTAAGTGGTAACGGATAGTACTAGCCTGATTTGGTTGAAATTTGGTTGAAATTCCAGCTAACAAAAAATAGATTGAAACAATGTATTTAAGTGATGTAATGGAAATTAGTGTTTTTAAAAGCAAAACTCCATTAACGCTATTGAGAGGAACTTCCGATACATCGAGTCATACGAACTTCCCATATATCGGAAGTTTGGAAAATATTGGATTTTCGGTATTGTTTTATTCATTTGTATCCGATATTTTACATTTCCGACTATATATGAACATTTGTCTCATATAATATCACAAACTTGCGAATTTGTGTAAGAATGAAGTAGACGCAACTTAGTTTTTCTTTAATTTACCACGCAACAACGACAGTGAGCCGATTGGTTTCACTATTATAATGTGTCCAGTTAGAGCAGAGTTCCTGGTTGATATTGTGGTTGAGTATTTTTGCGTTGTTTTATTGTGAGTTTTGACTTTCTAAATTTGTAAACATGAATTAGTCTCATTTTGAAAATGATTTAATTTCTATATTGTAAAACATACTTATTCCCCCGTGCTACTCTACAGGAAGATGTGACCCTTGGCCTTTCGAACCAGTACTCTTCATCTCTCTCAATTCTTCGTTACAAACTTTTATTTACTCAAATTTAAACTTACTCAACTTGTAGTATTTCTATTTATCTTGTCTATCTAGCGGCTTTGCAGACTTACCCTTCGTCTCCTCTCAAATATCAATTACTTTCTTTTGAATCTTTCTGTCATCCATCTTCTAAACATGACTGCTTAACGTAACCTACTTCTTATTCACAATATTCTTTCCTGTCAAAAGTTTCCATTTCCAAGTTATTTCTATAATGGAAAACACCTTTCCCCCGGTGCTACAGGCCGACGTGACCCCAGGTCTTCTGTACACTCCCCAACTCTTTTTATGCTTGTTTATAACCTTTCAGTTACTCCAAATCAACCTTTTTGGATTTTTATTAAGCTCATCTATCCAGCGACTCTGAGTACTTCCCCTTCATCTCTTCCCAAATAAGCACTATCAATTACTTTCTTTTGAATCTTTCTGTCATCCATCTTCTCAACATGACGTTTTATGTGATTATTTTAATAAAAATATTTAAGTCCATAACTAGCCAGATCCTAAGCTAAACAACAGTTTATCAATTAATTTCTTGTTTTATAAATTTGTACTGAATAATAATAATTTAATTATAATAGTTTCTTTGTTCAATTAGTTTTGCTGATGCACTTTCATGAATCATTGTATGTTTCAAAATTTGAACTAAAAATAGTGGAAAATATCTCTAAAGTTAGTTTAAAACCAACTCCATTTTTTAGATATTCTTGGTTGACAATATAAAAAGAAATTTAATATAAATTGCAGTCTCTTGAACAAAAAGACTGTAAACATCGTCCAAAAGTTTTAAAAAATCTGATTTTGGTGTTTTTAAACTTAGCTGACACATTTGTTGTGTCTCTAGTAAATAACTGGGAAAAAAGTATTTTAATAAAACAAATTTTATTCATTAATTGAACTCAGTATAGACTTCACTGGAGGCGAATGAAGATAAAGGATTAGAGACACACATTTTAAGCTGCATTAATGGTTACAAAAATTGATATTCGTAAATTTATAAACAAAATAATCACTATACATATTATAAAACAAAAGATTTTAAATTACTTGATTACAAAGAATGATTGAACTAACGCTGTCGCACGAGAAACTACAAAATTTATTTTGTTTTTACAATAGTTAAAGGAACAGAAAACAGCTGTTATAAGTGGCAACAAAGCTGGGCTTATCAATGTCTGAATAATCCTCTTTGTAGGGTATTAATTCCATTTGTACTCCGGGCCATGGGTTCAATTAATTATGATATAACTGACAGAGCGAGGAAGTGAGAGAGTTCCTAACCGACAAGTCTACGTTAGCGCAGTCAGGAAATAGGTTTTAATTTTAGTGGAATCATATCTTTTTGGCTGATATTCAATAAAATATACATCCAAACATCATCGGTAGAAAACACATTCCCTAATACATTAGGTCTTTTCCAGCTTAATTTATTTGAAGAGCCTCTCTTTTTAAGACCAGTAAAAATAACTATACTTGATTCACGTTTAGTTGGCAGCGTATTGACTGTGTAAAGGAAATACTAGTTATAATGAAAACGTTGATGGGGCCATCATGTTACTTGCCCAGCCCAATCACACAATGTATTAACGCAGATCTTTTAATTGAGATTCTCAAAAGTTGATTTATTTGATCATGGAGGAAATTAAATAAATTTCATTATTCTAGATTTAATTTAAATCGTATTGTTAAAATGTATTGTAGATCAAGGGATATATTTATTTAATACAGGACGTAAGAAGGCCGGACGGCATATGAAAATCACTTAACGTTAGTTAAACCCAGATCAGTCAAAAATAGAGTTATAAATTTTTAAGCGATACCAACTTACCGTATATTTCTTATACCGGCGGGATGTGAGCATATTTTGCCCTAATCTCGAGTCTTTTCACTAATTTTTATTTCGATAATGTCAAAATATAACTGGAATAAGAAAAAAACACTCAAAATCACATCTAATTATTTTGATAAAATTTAGCACAAACAAAACGTTTTGGTGGCGAAAACGGCCGATTCAAGAGTTATCGGTAAAAAAAATCAAAAAAAGAAATCGGACAGTTATAATAAATGTGATGCCACAAAAAACGGTTTACTTATTCCGTTCAAACCTTGGTGAAATGTGAACAATAATTATCAGTCTCATGTTCATAATCGCAAGTAACAAAATATTACTGTTTAGAAATACAGGGTGTTTGAAAAAGAAGAACTCCCTAGTTTTATCTATAAATTTAAAGGTAAAATTAATGAAAAAATACATCAACGAGTACATACAATGAAGCAGAACACGCTAAAGTTTTTTTTTTTTAAATGTTACTAAACTTCAACGAGGGATCCATTTGTTGCCCCACACACGTCGAGACGATGTTACTCCACTTCTCCCCAGGGATTCACCAACATAGCAAGTGTAACAGTCTCAACGCCCGCGATTATTCTTTACCGTAAATGGTGATGTTACGGTTTTTTTCAGTATAATCAACATTTTTAATATGACCCCAAAAGAAAAAGTCAAGTGGAGTTATGTCTAAGTGGTGGCCAAGAGACCGGGCCAGCCCTGCTTATCCACATCACCGGAAAGCGAGTGCACATGGTTACTGCAATGAAGTGGACTGCCATCTTGTTGGAAAAACACAAAGCCTTTTTCCATCTCAATATCCTCCACTTGAGGATAGACATACTCTGTTAGCATGTCACAGTATAGTCCCCGTTTATTGTTCATTCTACAAAAATTAAGGGAGCAATAACTCGATCTTCCATCAAACCGCAATAAACAGTAACTTTTGTAGAGTCATGTTGATGCTGAATAACTTTATGTGGTGACTCTGGCCCCCAAATTCTGCAGTCATGATGATTCCACTCACATGAAATGTTGCTTCATCAGAAAACAGAACTTTTTTCAAAAATTATTATTTTCATCAATTCTGTGTAGAAAGTTAAAAGCAAACTCAAACCTTTTGTTTTTGTCAGTAGGTTTAATTTCATGTAACAGTAATTTGTAGGCGCGTAAATAAAGTCTTTTACATACTACATCATATGAAGCACCTTTAGGCACTCCTAATTGTAGACCTACGTCTGGCCAATGACATCTTTGAGCTCCGAACACACGAAACACGGATCTGTTCAACAGCAGCTTCAGAAGTTATCGGTCGACCTGGCGATTTCGCTTTCAAAACACTCCCGGTTTCTTGAAAGAGTTTAACCAATTACGGATAGTTTTTGCTGTAGGGGGGGGGCACCAACTACTATACTTACGTCTAACGTTACGTTGCCAGTTTGCACAACCCAAAATAATACCCTGCGCCTTCAGTTGCGGATTAGCCATTGCACTGTACTAAACGCCTGAAGTGAGTGCTGGCCCCGCAAGGTCAAGCAGGCATCCAAACTGCAGGAACTGAATTCCCCGCATTTACGTGAGCAAAACTTGGACAGTTGATGAATCAAATACCACAAACTGATGCAAGATACGAAATCTATAGGATTTATCGTCTTGTCTCTGTAGACTGGTTGTGACTTACAAATAGACAGACACGAGTGTGAAATTATAAGGGTCCTTTGTTTTACCTACAGATAAAAAAAAAATTGACATTTACGAAGTAAAAATAACTAGGAACATTTACACTTTTATTGAATAACAACGAAAAATGAATATTCAATTCTTATTTGGACCAAGTAATATTGTCATTTATAAATTCGCTGAATTTGTATTTAGGGTTAAACGCATATTTTTTTCTTATATTTCAGACGTAATGCAATTAATATTCATCATAAAGTAAATAAGTCATGATTCAAAATGAAAGCAATTAAATGATCTAACATAGTTATGGAAATATCGTAACGGTATATGGTTCTCAATTTATAAATAATAGAGAACACGTACACTTATGAGGGTAATTACAGCGCCAAATTTAAAAGACCAACTTCAATATGATAGAAACGAGTAAAAGCCAAAATATAAAGAATTTTATTACCTTTATTTAATAGTTGTGAAATGATCTTTAATAATAATGGTCTAAAACATCGCGACTCTACGAAAACTTGGTAGGCTACTAAAAAATAATATCTCAAAATGATCGACTTCTTACAAACAAATGCCTTTGAAGGAACTTCCTATAATTTTTGTACACTTTTATTTTTACTGTACTATTTTAGTTTTAAAAATATCGAATGAAAATAACTATAAGCATGTAACGAAATTTTGCCTTGTCCTATATTTTTTAGCGAAACCCTATCAAGTGTAAAATTATTTCACAATAGAAATAAAAATATATATTTGGTTTTTGGTTGGAAAACTGAAAAAACCAGAGATATATCAATTTAACAAAAAGAAAATTTGTCGAAGGTTTATAAATTTTATTTTAAAAATAAGCCGAAGAATTTTATTTTTCGTATGAAACTACGTTATCGCGTTCAAGAAAACGATTTTGCTAGTGTAGGCTTTTTGGAAACTCATTTATGCTGTTAAATACACATCTTACACTTTTTAATAATCAGGAAATTTAAGGCCAAATAAAACGATTCACGTTCAATTATTTCTACTACTAACGAAATATAAAAAGTGTGGAAGAACACTTTTGCAATTCATACAAAAATAAAATTGTGAAGCAGTAATAAACGGAATTAATCTATGTTTAATCTATCGACAAAGCTTTGATTTGCTTAGCCAAAAGTACTGTGATCGTTGACAGTATGTGTTTTGTTGTTACACGTGGTAGTTGCCGAAGACACCTACGTTTCGCCAAACTTCAATATGATTGTTTTTATCGATAGAGATGTTGTTACTATTAATTCATGTTTTGTACATTTACGTGTAATGGATATTATATTTATTAACGCTTTCCATAGTAACCGTAATAGGTTAGTAGTGTATGCATAATTATTCATCATTATTATGCTTTGTGTCAAACAGGACGCATTTTTATTTCAAAAATTCTCACTATAATGTAAAAAAAAAAACAAAAAAATAAAACTGATCAGTAATCTTTTTATTGATGTTTATTTTTCTTTATTTGTTTCGTATATTTCTTATATTGATTAAAAATTTTGGAAAAAATACTAAAATATCAAATATATTGGTTTCACATGTACTTTCTGTTTAAAGTGACATCAGATTAATATTTTGATTTAACATTGAATATAGTTTAATTACAAATGAGGCAGCTTAATTAGTTAACAATTAACTGTATAATCTTTGCACTTAAGCTTAGGAAGTGCAACACTTGGTGAACTTTACAACGGCAATAATAAAGGATAGAAACCTCTTGAACATGTTAAGTAATGAAACCCGGTAAATACAACATGATCAAGATGAGATAGGGAGGGATTATAAGTAGAAATGAAAACCCGAGGGGCGTTATAAAGTAACTCAGTGTATTTTAACATAACGTATCTTGTAAAGTCTAGTATTGTGATAAATGATAACAAAAAGGCTCAAACAAGGGCGTGTTCTTAATTAAAAAAAACGATGTGCTCTCAAATCTTCTTATTTATACATCTCTAGAAATTATCCCATCTAGGATATAAAAAAAAAAACCTACATTTGAAAAAATGAATGAATATTTGTAAATGGAAAAATTCCTTTACAAAATTATGCAACACTGCAGCTGTTAGAAAGCATCAGTATTGTTTACTAAGAGATACTTGTGTTGTTAAGGACATTTGAAGGCGTCGTCGCGTAAACGTCACTTTTCGCTGTCTAGTTGTGCGTTCATCTACTGATTACAGAGTGACTAATGACATACACATTTGAGGTAGTGGTTTTTTGTCCAATAGGTACAAAGCGTACCATTGGTCACTGTTAGTTCGTTATTTTGATACCCCAGACATACATTCTTGAATTGTTTAATAGATTTTCTTCTCATTATTTTATCTAAGCTACGTCTCATATGAAAGCACACTTATTGGAAATCTATATTTTATAAAGCACAACCCACGCTATTGAGCCGTTTTGTATGACATATGTCCAAGCTGAGAGAATAGGCCGTCTGTTACGAGGAAAACTTTGCTATTACACTGTATTATTTAAGGCCAGTCTCGTAAAACAAAAATGTTTAAATAAAACACACGCCTTACGGTTTTTCTTTTCAACTGTTATCTAAGTTTTTTGTCCGTATGAAAAAAAATACTTAAAGCAAACCCTTACCTTAAGGATTTACTATCCTATTGTTATATAAGATGGGTCCTTAAGAAAGAATTACTTTATAGGAAATCCATATGTTACAAACCACTACCCTTTATATTCGACATGCACACTTATTTAACACTTATTACTATACTACCCACTTTACGTACATTTTACTACACTTTTTTTTCAAGTATTACTTATTGGCGAAAGGACCAAAGTTATCTGGTACTGAAAAGATTAGTTGCAGTAAACCACACCAATTCCTAACTCGATATCGGGCGAAACATCACATTATGTTCTTACATTGACTCATTCAAGATAATTTTTAATCCTTCTCTCTTTTTATTTCATATCCAATTTTGACAGCAACTTAAAAAAAATCTTTCAATGAGTTATCCATGTCACACACATAGCTTAGGTATTTGTAACAATTCCTCCATGTTTTCATGAATCAGTTTGCAACAGTCATTTTTTTAATTACTTTCCTCTTGACCTTTCTCTGAACCAGTTTAATAATAAAACATCGTGCATGGTTTTGTCATATTTAGAAACAGATGATAAACTGTTGTTTGCACAGGTTAAAAAAAATAATTGATTGGGTGAAGCAAAGTTCTTTTTCCTTGTATAATTCTATCTCCTGGGATTCCGATCGTGGTTTGTTACGGATAAATAAAGACTCAAATTTCACTTCTGGGCATAGTTGTAATATGTATAGCTTGACCTAGTAAAATGATCCTTATATATATATATATATATATATATATATATATATATATATATATATATATATATAAAGAATAAATACGTATGTATAAATCGTACATCTGTAAAATCACGTGAACTCGATGGAAAAACTCTGTGTGAAACCATCCGTTTTCCAAAGACGTCCTGGAATAACGAAGTTTAGATTTGAGAAGTGTGGTTTGTAGCGCCATCTTGTTGTTGTGGGATTATTAATTTCACATTCGTTGAATAAGTCTATGAATCGATAAAGTTGTATCTCACCAAAAATTTTATATTATATAAATTTAAAAAATGTTATTCCTACAATACGATATCGCGAAATCGCTTCCAAAATTAATTATTTTTCGAGTGGTTCAAGAATCGTTTGTGGATTCTCCCATAACCTTAAGTTTTGAGAATTTATGTACTCTGATAAATGAAACCAAGCTTATTCGGCATATAAAAATTTATTCTACACTTCAATTCAAATATATGCTACACTATGTGGAAACCATTTGCAGTATTAAACTCTTTTAGCCTGATTGCCACGTTTCAATTTGCGGACGACTTGTTTTATGTACGGAAATAAATTTTTATTTCTCCCTTAAGACCATATAAACACTTTTTGAATAAATTTAATTTTTGTCACGACTTGAGGTAAAGTTTTTCATCTGCCAGAACATTAGGCATAGTATTTTAGATGTAAAATTCAGAGTGGAAGAGTTTTGTCAATAGAGTAAGTGTGGAAGAGTACACCTTGCGTATGGTATTGAAAACACAGGTCAAATATTTCATGAGAAAAGCAGTTTTAGTGGACAAAATTAATTGTATAAAACGAATGTTTAAACTGGTGCATTTTTCTTCTTCAATTACATTAAAAAATTTAAAATGTAAAAAATAGAAAAAATCTTTCAGTCATCACTACTTTAATAAAAAGGAGAAGAAAGAACATAAAATAGAAACTCTTAGTTTTCAAATATGCTAATAGTGTCTGGCTCTATAAAGAACAAGAGAGAACTGATAGGAAGACAGGGATCTAATTCAAGACTACATAACAAAAGGTGAAACCTCGACCCGTACTCAATAACTGAGCCTTAGAAGGGATTGAATTCGTTGAAGAGATGATTTTTTGTACTATTAAAATGCCTTTTCTCTGTCAATAAAATGACATAGCAAAAATTTATCCTACCATGGTCACTTTTTCCATATGAACATTAAACATTTTATTTTGTCTTAGTTCAATTTTATTGAGATAACACCTGATACAAAGACGGATATCACTCTAAAACGTACAACTGCACTAATTACAAAACGAAGACTCAGTTGCAACCTCTTGTTCTTTATTATGTAATAGTTTAGTACATAAGTGGCCATGTATGTGGATAATTAAATAACCACAGTTAAAGGCTAATTCCTCTCAGGAGAATGGGGTTTACACTTTGCTAGTTCAAGAGTTAATTTAAGCAGTAAGCAAAACAAACTTTAATTAAGGTACTGTAAACGCGACGATGTTCATTACAAAAAGCGACTTAATATTGTAATTAACAACTATTTTGTTTTATGTAAAGGTTTGTTATTGCACACTTAAATAGATTTCTATAAAATTTAAATTTAATCGAAACTTTTCTTGGCCAATAATTACTCAGGGCGATAGAGCTGATGCACTTCACTAGGCATTTGGTAGCGATTTGAAAGGTTGACGAAATATTACACGAGCCGTTGGAAGACGTTGAGGAGGGAGAGCCGAAATACTGCCCTAGGTGTTAGGAGGTGATCAGAAGGGAAAGCCGAAATACTGTACAATGATTTTAGAGGGGTTCAGATAGGAAAGCCGAAATACTTCACGAGGAATTTGGAGGGTATTAGAAGGAGATTCGAAATACTGTACGAGGCTTCTGAAGGCGTTCAAAAGAGAGAGCTGAAATACTGGAGGAGGAATTTGGAGGCTTTTGGACAGCACCACTAGGCCTAATTATGTGTTCTTTATGTTTTCACTTGTTCTTGTAATTAGAAGTCTGATTGTTTCATTAATGTTTGGAGTTCTAATTGTAACACAAATATTTTTTCTTCAATTACTAGTTTTAGTTTCCAATATAGTCCTGGGATTCTAGGCTATGTTAGTACTTTTCATGTTCTGTGTCTTTCACTTGATAACGATAGTTCTTCTAAACTCTGTAAACTTCGTGCATTTGTTTTTATATACTCAGACGATCGCAAAATTCTGAATAAGTTACAGTACATCAATAAATAAGAACAATTTACCTTTATCCAATAAGCTAAAGCAGAATGCTAATTCGAATGTAAACATAGATTAGAAGTTCGAAAGGGCAATAGAATCGAAAATTATTTGTCGATATACTTTATGAAGGAATAACATTAGCTCATATTTTATATTTGTAAATGAAGAACCTGTCACAGCAAAGCCCAATAATTGTTTAACTCCACAGTGTTCTAAACTTGTATTAGTCTCTCGATATAGTTTGATCAAAACCCCAATGTTGTAAAGTTTATCTCCCGTGTAACGTAATTGCTTTCTAAGTTGGGGAGGGACATTATAAAGTTTTGGTTAAATCCGATACCATCCGATCAAATTGTGCCGCATCCGAACACAATTCAAATTATACAGGCTTTTTTTTATGGTATTTCGTTTCCCTAGAAATAGAAGTACCTTGTGGTAAGCCCTCATCTATCACTGATAAACTCTTTTAGAGCTCTATTTCATCTTCCATCTCAGGCCTTTCTTCATCAACTTTTGTTTTTTTCTTCTGACCCTGACGTTATTACAATGTTCTAGTGGTCCTTATTTTACACCATTAAAATATTTTGTATTAGGCCATGATAACCGAGAGGGTTTTCACCTTTAAACAACAATAAAAACTACATGGTGAAAAATACATCAATAAATGTAGATCGCAAGTTGACAAAAATGAAAAATTCTCCTAAACAACTCCCAATAAAAGGTTTAAAACGGCTGACATTTTGATGTGTTCACGTTACTTTTTATTGGACAGCCGTATTCAAACTTTGTTTATACACTAACTTCCCCCAACTAAAATTCAGGATACTAGAACTGATATTGATTATTTTGTAATAATTTTGAGGTTTTAATTTTAAAGATTTTGTTTTATAATACAACCATCTTTTCTTATAAGGTAGAAAACCCTTTTGGAATCATTGGATGGCCATTTCAAAGTTGTCAAAAATATAAATTTTTAATGATAATGAATATACTACAACGGAAATTCGTTGTATGGGGTTATATTTTGGTCAAAAAAGAAAAATATCAAAAAATAATCCCAATGCAAGGTTTGGATGTTTTGTAGAACTTTTTACTGCTTATAGCCGGTCGGTGAGATTGAACTATGAAATGGTCCAAGGTCAAATCTTACCGACTTGTTCTAACGGTAAATTCCTATGTCGGCGGATTTTGAATTGAAAAATCATTTTTTATGAATTTTGAAAATGTGAAATAATAATGTATAAGGATATGTAGTTGTAATACAAGTTGTATGCAATACATATCTAGTACTGTTATTTCATATTAACTAACAGACGTTACGGCATATTTAAATGAAGAATTTAAAATTTTTCAAAATTAATAAAAATTAAAAAACCTTGATATTTTTGAAAATAAAATGTAATTTTAAGATGAAAGTATTCTTGATAAAATTTGGAAAAAATTTATATTTAAAAAGTTAGCAGAAAAGGTTAAGTATAAAAGCTAATAAAAGTAAATAGAAATAAATTTTGAAAAAAGGATTGTATAGAAGTAATTAAATAAATAAAGTTATACTATAATTAATGATTAAAAATTTAAATTTGAGTAAAACAAAAGAGTTATGGTTTTCACGCTATATTATGAAAAGGAAAAAAGATAAGAAGTGGAAATTTTGCAGAAAGAGTTTAAAACCTAATATCTAAAAGGTGTGTAAATTTCAGGAAAATCAGTTAATAAATAAACCCCAAACCCAAAGGTGTGAAAATATGCACGGGATTACATCACTACCAGAAGTCGTAGAATTGTGTTATCACGGCTAGTGCGTTTAAATTACGAAATAAACAAAGTTACAAAGTTTGAAAGAAAAAACTTTAAAGGTGTAAGAATTAAAAACTGTAAATTACGCAAATTCTTACGTAAGCTATTGAAGGCGAATGAATAGTCCGAGAAATGTCATTCGAAGTGCGGGAAATTGCCGCGGTCGAGAGCTACAATACACCGGTTAAGAAAAAACGAAAAACTGTTAGGAAAAGTGTTATAGACAATTAAAAGGAAAACAATGAAGATTTTTTCATCAGCCAGTTGCAAGTTGCAGGGTTTAAATGTTCAAGGATAAGTGACGTAGTTAGAGGCGGAGCCAGAATACCAACTTACAGCAAAAATAAATTAAAGGATTAATTAGAACAAAGTGATTAAAAAGGACAATATAAAAACAGTAAACATAATAAATAAATTAATAATAAATAACTGAACCACCTACACCAAAAATAATCAAGAAATTGCATAGAAATACACCATAAATGGAAATATCGTATCGGTCCAGTGAGGGAAAAAAATTGGTATCGATATACGATAGTTTTTGGCTATAAAAAGAGCCGCACGAATCTCATAGAGGTCTCTCGTAAAAAATTGGTAGAAACAGGTGCTAGGGGTGATTATGCCCGAAGGTCTCTTGGAAAAAAAAAACGTGGAAACAGTTGCTAGGGGTGATTATGCCCGAACGTCTCTTTTAAAAAATAGTTTGAAGAAGTTTAAGTGTTACAATGCCAACGTATTAAAACAGCGTCAGCGAGAGCGATAGAAGGGAATAGATTCGACAACCAGCCAGCCTTCTGAACTCCATGGAGAAAATATAAGACAACTTTAATCGAAATTCAACCAACCAGACACCAGAGGACCATCAGCATCTCAGGACTCAGGATCTACAACACGGCGGACAAGGTCTGAGAAAATCCAAATTTCCTTTTTTAAAGGGCAAAATTGGCCCGATTTTAGAGTCTCACTGATTTTCCTGAGATAATTTTTTTTTGTGTGTAATTAAATGAATATATTAAATAGATAATGTCAATCTCATGTATGAATAAAAATCTTTTCAATAAATAAATTTAATAAATTAAATAATTTAAATTCAGAAATAATAGAAATTTTTGTTTTCTATATATCAATTTTAAGAAATTCATAAGTAATTGCCTTCTGCTCAAAAGAGAAATATTTAGTTATTATCCATTAATTTTGTTAGAGAAATTGTTTGAATTTTATTTTGTTGACTTGTGTTAAGTTTTTATTTCAGTTGTTCTATGTCAGTTAATTAAAAGAATTAATTTTTTCATTTTTCCTCTAAATCTGTGTTTTATTTAGAATTGGTCACACATTTATATGTTGTATTTTCAGGTTCGTTATTATAAAAAAGGGTAAAATATATTGTATCAAAAAGGTATTCTTAAGGACACACCTGCGAGATTAAAATTCAATAAATAAAGTAAATTCGTGTTCTCCCTGAGAAACAGGGTAATCATAAATACAGTTACTGGAAGTCGTAAATAAAAAGGGGGGTACCGGTAATTTGGGGCAACTCAAATTATCGAAGAAGTTATTCAATCCAGGCCAGCAAGATAGTAAGCCAAAAACTTCCAGTGGATTGGATAATTTATTCTTTTTGTCACGCGAGAACGAATCCTGTAGGCTAAAAATCTCAGGATTCGAGACTGTTACGTATTAATTAAGATAGGGGGCGTAATTAGTCTGACTCTAAAAAAGATAGAGTTTTTTCGTTGTAGATAGAAGATGGCGCCCATACGGTGAAGCCCGAATAATTGTTTTTAAATTAGTAGTTATAAAAAGTACAGGGTGAGCGATTAGTACGTGCTATTGACAAGTAATACGGACTGGTTGTTTGCATTGTATAGTGTAGCTGCTATTTGGGAAAATTAGGCTAGGCTTCAAAGAATACGGATACAGTATATTTTACCTAAATGTGTATGCTTAGTATAAGATGTATAGTTTATAAGTATACTACATACCTTAAATTCTGGTGATCTGTGTTGGTTGTATAATTTGGGAGGGAGTGAAATAAATAAAAAAATAATAATAATTAAATAATTAAATTCGGGTATAAAAATAGAAAGATTAAAATAAATAAATTAAATAAAGATAGAATCAAGTAAAAAATAATTAATAAATTTCTTAATATTAAATAAAATAAATAAAAAAGAAAAACAAAATGGCGGAAAAGACCCAAGAAGGTAAATCGTTAATGGCCTACCTAGAAAAGAGAGAAAAAGATGAAAAGGCGTTAAGGGAAAAAGAAAAGCAAGAAGAAAGGGGATTAAGAGAAAAAGAAAGGCAAGAGGAAAGGGCGTTAAGAGAAAAAGAAAGGCTAGAAGAAAGGGCGTTAAGAGAAAAGGAAAATGAAATAAGGGACAAGAGGGATAAGGAATGGAGGGAGAAGGAGAGCAGAGAAAGGGAGAAGGAGAGAGAAGAGAGAAGGGCACTCTGGAATAAAATAGAAGGGAGAGTTCAGGGAATAGAATTAGAAGTAGCTAATAATGCGGCTCAACAAGAGGTTTTTAAAGCTGAAGTGGAGGGGGAGTTTAGAGAAGTTAATGGTAAAATTGAATCATTAGCGGAAAATAGTAAAGTAGTAAATTCCAAAGTAGATAAATTGGAAAAAGATAATAAATTGTTAGAAAATAAAGTTAGAATTATAGATAAAAAAGTAGGGGAAATAAATTTAGGGGGAATTAGTAGCAGAAATATAATAATAAATAGAATAGATAATGAAAATGTAAAAGTTGAGTTTTGGGGTAATCCTAAGGAAAGGCCCATGCAATTTATTAGGCAGATAGAAAATTTATTAGAAGAAATTCAAGTGGGAATGGAGGATAAGGAAAAGTTAAAGGTTGTCGAACGACATTTAAGATCAAATGCTGAGTTATGGTGGAATGTAGTGAAAACCGCGGATATGGGTTATAGTGACTTTAAGAAACTGTTTATAGATCACTATTGGAACTTGCAATCTCAAAAAATTGTTCGAAATAAAATTGAATATGGGAAATTTTTTGAAAACGGAAATATGACCAAAGCCGAATATTTTTGTTTACTGATAAATAAAGCCAGTGATTTAGAACCACCTATCCCGGAAAAATATTTAATTTTCACGATCATGCAGCATTTTAGGGAGAATATTAGAATGACTAGTATGGGGAAACCCATGGAAAATGTTCAAGAAGCACTCACGTTTCTAACTAGTGTCGATACGATGGAGGAATCGCGTAGGGGAAACTGGAATTCTAATCCGGAGAGGGATAATAGGCAAACCCAAACCTTTCCTAATAACCCTAACCAGAGATCCTATGGTGACACCCAAAATAAACCTCGACCTCCAAACCTTTCGAAACCTGGTCCATCAAAAAACCATCCTAACTCGCCTAGGAATTTAAATGGATAAAAGAGGCCTTTTTGACACCTAATAGACCATCGGATTACACTAAGGCTGCGGATAAAATAATAAATAAAAAACAAAGTAGAAATTTAATAAACAATGGAAAAATTAATAAAGAAAATTTAGAAAATAAACAAACCGTTCATTATAATAAAAATAATAAGATAGGAGGAAGCAAGAAAACAAATTATCGCGTTTACGACTCTACTAATCTGATAGGAGGAAGCAAGAAACCAAATTATCGTGTTTACGACTCTACTAATCAATTAGGGGGGAGTAAACAAAATAATAAATGTCAATCGTTAACATTCGAGTCAAAAATTAAAAATAGATGTGATTCTAGGGAAAATCAACCAGAAAATAAATGTAAACAATCGAGTTATGTAACGTCAGGAGACAATCTGCGTCATAATGTTGAACCACCAGTTTACAAACAACCTACGAACTCTAATTTTAATTCAAAAATAACGAAAGATAAAGGCGGCTTCCACTACGGAGTGCGAGATAGGGGCGCTTCGGTCTCTACAAAACAAATTGTAGAGGAAAAACTAATCCCGAGTCCGCAGGAAACATCTAAACTGTGTGTCGGAGGATTGCATTTAGATTTACGAGGGGATTTATTAGAAAAAGATAAAAAATATTTCTTAAAAGAAAAACCGATTGAGGAAACTCCTAAAATACCCGTAAATCTAGGAAACAATGTAGTTATGGTAGAAATAGATACAGGAGCCGAAATTTCACTAATTAGTGAAGAATTATATTTAATGTTAAAGAAAGAAGGGCTTGAAATTTTGGAACTCCCTGTAACTGGGGTGGAAATCGTAACTGCAGTTAAAAGTAAACCATATAAAATAAATAAACAAATTATGATATCAATTAAAATAAAAGAAGTGGAAATTGAATTAAAATTATTAATTGTAAAAAATTTAAGGTCCAGAATAATAATAGGATGTGATGTATTATATGAATTAAAAGCTAAAATTAATATGGAAGAGCGATATATAAAACTGTATGTGGAAAAGGAGGAAGTAGTAATATATTATGAAAAATTAGAAGAAACAAAAGGTCAATTAAAAGAAAAGAATTTTAAAAAGGATTCTGTATATTTTAAAAATAATGTTAAGGGGATAAATGTGAACAAAAGGATTCAACCCGAAGGCATATTAAAAAATACAGGAAATAACAAAGTGTTGGTTAACAATAAAAATCAACAAACTTTGATAAGAGGGAGGGAGAGAGATGAAATGTGGATAGAAAACCGGATGAGACTACCAGAACGTGACAATCCCGAACAGTGTATACAGGAGTCGGTCAGGGTCTTAGTTAATAAAGAAGGGGATAAGATATTCAAGGGAATGGGATACTTATCGGAGGAGGAAAAGAAAAATAAATTAAATAAATATAAATCGACGAATATGGAATTAAATAAAAATAAATCGACGAATAAGCAATTAAATAAAAAATATAATAATAAGGACATGCAGAGTAGGATAAAGGTACTGCCTGGAATGTCTATCGACGCGCGTGAAAATAAAACTAGATCCAAAAACCACACTTGTAACACAAAATCACTAAAAACACTATCCACTAAAATAAACGAAACAGATAATTGTAATCCAGAATTAGCTGTTTCTAAGGAAAAAGACACAACCGATGTTGACGAAACCCGAAGACGACACACCACGACGGACAGACAAGAAAATCTACGTCACAAAGAAGATTTCCACATACATGTAAAAAATTCAATAAGTAATAATAAATCGCGTAATAAAATTAAATTAAACAAAGGAAGAAACAATAAAAGCAATTTGAATAATAGTAATAAGAGTACTTCGCATAAAAACAAGCAAAATTATAGTGTTAAATTTAGTCCGAATTATCACAGAACACACGTGAAACTGAAGACAAATTTAAAACGTTATACAGCCCATACCGTTAGGAAAAGAGAAAGTAGTTTAGAGTCCAGAGTAGACGGTCGAGCGATAAATAAACAACCGAACTTTGACAGAAGGGTTGTAAACAAGATAAATGTTTCGGTCGATTACTCACATAATACTATTCTTACAGCGCAAGAGGAAATACAGTTACAAAATTTAATAAATAAATACCAAAGTATTTTTTCAGAAATTCCAGGTTTGTCCAATATGAACATGAGCTTAAATTAGGATCTGATAAAACATTTGTAAATAGGAACTATCCAATTCCATTAAACTATAGAAAGCAAGTAAGGGAAGAAATTGATCACATGTTAAAATATGGAATTATTGAAAGGTCGCGAACGCAATATATCAACCCCATGGTCGTAGTGGTAAAGCCAGACTCGTCCATCCGTCTGTGCATGGATGCCCGAAAGTTAAATCAGCTGATAGTACCCGATTATGAAAGCGCACCACCAATGGAAGATATTCTCCGGAAGGGTCGAAGTAAAAAATACATTAGTAAAATTGACCTAACCTCGAGTTTTTGGCAAATACCGCTGTCAGAAGAGTCAAAACAATTTACGGGTTTCCTTTTTGAGAATAAAGTATATAACTTCAAAGTAGTTCCATTCGGGTTACAGAATTCAATGGCTGCTTTAGTAAGAGCGGTTGATTTGACATTAGGACACAAGGTGGAAGAATTTACTCTTAGCTACGTCGACGACTTGATATGTTTGTCAGAAACCTTTGAAGAACACTTACAACATCTGGAAGAAATATTTCAAAAGTTTCAAGATGGCGGCCTTACCATTAATCCAAAGAAAACTTTATTTTGCCAGGAAAAAGTTAAATTTTTAGGTTATGTTTTTTCTAGAGAAGGAATAGGAACAGATCCTGAAAAATTAAATGCTATTCGTGATTTTCCAGTTCCAACTACTGTAAAGCAGTTACAGTTATTTTTAGGATTCGTAAATTACTATTCCAGGTTTACAGCCAAATACGCAACTTCTACTAAGCCGTTATACCACCTATTGCAAAAGGGAAGAAAATGGGTGTGGAGTGAGGAAATGCAACAAGCGTTTCAGGCGGTCAAGGACTTGTTTTTGGAGTCAGTGGTGATAGCTCATCCGGTGGAAGGAGAAGAAACGTTCCTTCAGACTGATGCCAGCACGACAGCAATCGCTAGCCAGCTATATCAGCGCAACCAGGAAGGAGAGGTTAGAGTAATTGGTTTCGTAAGCAGAACACTGAAAGTTTACGAGAAACATTACTCAATCTGCGAGCTGGAATTGCTAGCAATTGTGCATGGTTTGAAGAAGTTTAGACCACTAGTACTTGGAGCACCTTTAACCATCATTACGGACAACAAAGCGTTAAAATTTTTGACCACCTGTAAGTTGGTGAATAGTAGGATGACGCGATGGATCCTAACAATTCAAGAATATCACCCTAGAATAGTGCATTGTGCAGGGAAAGATAATATACCCTGTGATATAGTGAGCAGAATGTATGATTCTCGGGACATCACGGATAGAATAAGGATCAAAATTAATAAAATAGAAATAGGAAAAAATGTAAGATTACAATATTTAATACAAAACTTTGCACTTAAACAAAATGAAAATTTAAAATGTAGTAAGATTAAACATAATAAATAATTATAATAGAAGTTACAGAGTCGAAAATGAATTGTTATATAAATATGGAACAAACCGATGGAAATTAGGGATTCTATCAGAAATAGAGACGGAATTAATAATGGAGATACATAAAGCTTATGGACACCTGGGAAGGAACAAATTATACTGTATAATGAAAAATGTGTTTAGCTGTAAGGATTTATTTGGAAAAATAATAGAAATTATAATATACTGGTCCATTTGAAATTGTAAATAAATTAGGTAGTAAGACTTTCATTGTAAAAAATATAAACAATAATAAAATTAAAGGGAAATATGATATAAAGGATTTACGAATTTACTATGGAGCATGACTTAAAATTTAAATTTAAAATAAAAATAAACAGGTGTTTAGGATAGGACATAAATTATGAAAACCCTGTATAAATGAAAAAAGAAAAATAAGCATACAACGTTTAAAAGAAAAATGACTAATAGTTATAAGCAAATTCAAGATATAGTATAATTAAGCTGAATAATAAATAAGAATAATAGGTTGATGGATTTAACATGCTGCAAGACTCAAGTAAATATCCAGATGCATACTAAAAACAGGTTTGATGTCATAACGGGGAACCAGCCCTAATGAATGAAACCGTAAGCAGATAAAAAAACATAATATTTAGATTCAATGAGTAACGGAAGCAAGGTTGTGTTGACTAGGTCAAGGAAGACAATATTGACTTAGGATATCTACTGTCAGTCGGCTAACGGAACAAGGTCGCAAGAATACAAAGGGGATGGAATGTCGACAATAATACTAAATCACAACAGAGAAAATTTGTAATTAAAATCAGGACCAGATTAAGTGTTACATCATTGGATTCAGCAAGTTCAGACGGAAAAGCATAACAAAAAATTTTTTAGAAAAAGTAAATAATATTAAAATAAAGAAGTTTAATAATAATAACTAATAAAAAATCAAAGGGGAAATTTTAAAGTAAAAAATAAAGGGGTAAGTTGACTAAGGGAAAACAGTAAATTAATTAAAAATAAAATTGAAATTAGAGCGTTTTGACTGGGGTAACTTTGTTATTAGTAAATACTCTAGCCAGAAGTTAAGGTATGGAGATTATATAATGTCAAGTTATCTCAGGAAAGTGTTAGGTCCCAATATAGTGTGAAAAAGTGAAGTGAACTGAATAATTATAAGAAAAACAATTAAAAACAATTATAAACAATCAAGTAATATTATAAATAAATGTCATGAATTAATGTATAATATAAAGATGTATCATGTATTATGTTAGAAATCTAGGAGCAGAAAAGGCAGAACAGGGAACAAGGTGAAATTAATTTTGAAGATTGTGGGAGTTAAATATGGGGTATCGTATGTTATGTCATAACTCATGAAATATTGAGATATTTCAACGTGGCTGACATAAGGAGGGAGCTACAACGGAAATTCGTTGTATGGGGTTATATTTTGGTCAAAAAAGAAAAATATCAAAAAATAATCCCAATGCAAGGTTTGGATGTTTTGTAGAACTTTTTACTGCTTATAGCCGGTCGGTGAGATTGAACTATGAAATGGTCCAAGGTCAAATCTTACCGACTTGTTCTAACGGTAAATTCCTATGTCGGCGGATTTTGAATTGAAAAATCATTTTTTATGAATTTTGAAAATGTGAAATAATAATGTATAAGGATATGTAGTTGTAATACAAGTTGTATGCAATACATATCTAGTACTGTTATTTCATATTAACTAACAGACGTTACGGCATATTTAAATGAAGAATTTAAAATTTTTCAAAATTAATAAAAATTAAAAAACCTTGATATTTTTGAAAATAAAATGTAATTTTAAGATGAAAGTATTCTTGATAAAATTTGGAAAAAATTTATATTTAAAAAGTTAGCAGAAAAGGTTAAGTATAAAAGCTAATAAAAGTAAATAGAAATAAATTTTGAAAAAAGGATTGTATAGAAGTAATTAAATAAATAAAGTTATACTATAATTAATGATTAAAAATTTAAATTTGAGTAAAACAAAAGAGTTATGGTTTTCACGCTATATTATGAAAAGGAAAAAAGATAAGAAGTGGAAATTTTGCAAAAAGAGTTTAAAACCTAATATCTAAAAGGTGTGTAAATTTCAGGAAAATCAGTTAATAAATAAACCCCAAACCCAAAGGTGTGAAAATATGCACGGGATTACATCACTACCAGAAGTCGTAGAATTGTGTTATCACGGCTAGTGCGTTTAAATTACGAAATTAGTCTGACTCTAAAAAAGATAGAGTTTTTTCGTTGTAATACATGTCAACTATTATTTTTGAAAACAGATTTGGGGAGGGGGGATTTGAAAATTAGCCGTTATATTTAGTTTTCCATGCCGATTTTTCTGCTTTATCTTGTTCAATGACTTGTAAACCGAATTTGAGGAAAATCTGGCGAAATGTGAAGTTTGGATTTTTTTCTCTGACACACTTGATAATTTATTGTGAGTGTACAATGTGTCAGGAAGGCATTAAAAGAAAATAGTTAGAGTAACATGTGTCCTGAATCGCTTGATTTTATGTGAAATTATATGAAATTAAAATATGGATGAAATAATAAGTCCAGTTATCTGTATGATGTATACGCATACTTTTATCTACAACTTTATTTTGAACAGTTTCAATATGGTGGCGATTTAACATTTTTAATGCTTAAATATTCCTAACTGTACACACACGAGATTGAATATTTTCTTCTTCCTACAAGAAAAATAATGAACTTTACCTTATCACATATACTAGTTATGTGATGGGTCTAAAACCGATATCTTTGTGTAGATATATCAATTTTGTGTAGTCTTGAATAAAAATGTGGTCTTTGAAATGATACCTGTCTGGTGCCATGCAGTGTTCTTCAGCCCAAACACGTCGACCAATTTTGATACATTTTCTTAGTATTTTTTGCAGAATGACTTATAGTTTGAAGTGCAACATAAAATCTATGATTTTTCACTATTCGTTTTAAAATGACGTTCATTAAACGTGTTTGATAACAAATATCTTGAAAACTTTTAATTTTACAAAATATTTATCTCTTATAATGTTGAACTTAATAATATATTTATTTGTATTGTATATTGTATATAAGTATCGTTGACCGAGATCTCTAGCCATCTGGGTCGTCCTATTTCCTTCTCATGTTTTATAACACATCGACCGTTCTTGCGTCTTGAATTCCCTCTACACTCTCTAGCCATTTATTTTTATTTCCCAGAACAAGATCATTAATATTAGGCCTACGTAAAACCAGTTCTTCACATATATCTTAGTTACGATTTATTTCGGTCTCTGATTTTAACCTCCAGCTGAGATGTTGAGAATGGAAGTTATTACATACTCAATTTGGATAAGACGATTTTTATAAAATTTTGACGAAATATTTACATTTAAGATGAAAACAGTAAAATTAGTGATTATTGGTCTTGGTTCTTGGGTGTTTCAATTAATCGTCTAGCGTCGGTATTAATATTGTCAAGAAGTAACAGAAAATAATTCTCCAACTACTGTGTATTTAAATAAAACACTACTTTCAGAGAGAAATAACATTTTAATGATTCATGAAACTTGTTCCTTGCATTTGGTCGGATTTAATAATCACTGCAATGGCAGTGGTAGTAAATATTATATTGTACACAGTGTTATATATTAACTGTAAAATGCTGAAGGCGTTATAAAAAAATTACCTTCACCACTGAGTGACTAGTAGCCTAGTTTGTTGTAAGCCCACTGTTTATTATTTACTGTAAGTCACTGTTATATATTTACAAAACACAGCATACACTATACCGAATGGTATACCGCATGGCAAACCCGAAGATTCCTGCTGGATTTACACCTTTCTTAATGAGGTTTGTGTTAAATCTTTTCTATCAAGTCTCTCTGACTAACTCTTGTTCCTCTCCTGCTCTGACGCTATTAGAGTTTTATAGGGATAAGAGTGATTATTTTATGTTCTTTTCTGATAAGGGGATGATGACCGAAATTGTAAAAACACAAGAAAACACAAATAAATGCAAGTTACATGAAAGTTGCATCCTGCTTTAGAGGAAATTAAAGGGAAAAAAACAGGGTTGTAAGTAATAATTTATTTGATATATTTTGTAACCCTCAAAAGTAGGGAAGTTTTAAATTGCAAAATTGAAAACATCAAATAAGTAGTGTATTTGGAAGTTATTTTCTTTTTAGGTTAGGTATAAAGCTATAGAAAACAGTTCAAATTTCTAAGTGAAGTATTTTGTAAGACCACTCGTTATGCGTCATTAACACGATTATATTTAGTACGTTGGAGCGGAGGTCAAAACACCCGTATCTAAGTTTTGGAATCGTGAAGTTATTGTTTTAAGGAGTCGCTATTTTAAAGCGGAAAAAACCGTTATACTCGCACATACATTGATCGGCCTAGTTGCAAAGGTCATTGTTTCATTGGGCATAGCTACATAACAAACAATCAACATAACAATTGTGAAATGCTAAAAAATAAGTGTGAGGTAAATAATTGAATATATTAGTGAATGTGTGTGTGTATGTGTGTGTGTGTGTGTGTGTGTGTGTGTGTGTGTGTGTGTGTGTGTGTGTGTGTGTGTGTGTGAACTTGTATTGCTATTGTTATGAGGCTGTAAACAAGTCACATTCTATTCTTGTGAGGATATGCCCCCTTGTGAGGATATCCTCATAAGGTAGTCACTTCAGATTTCAATAGAAATGGCTTTAGATTGCTAGTCCGAACCTATACATATATTTTTTGTCGATATTAAAAAAAGCTTCATAAGAATAGTATAGGACAACCCGAAGTTCACGTGTGTAAGGTCTAGGTAGCGCTAGTAGTCATTTGCTTTACACACTTGCCTAGTTTTGATTGGCAGTTGGCACAGTGGAAGAGTTCAAGTAATATGAAATAAGATGTTTAGCAGTGGAAAATGTATGGTAAACTTATGTTCTATGTTCATTAAATAAAAAAGTTAAGTCAAGTGTCTTTTCATGTTAGGGTTATATTTAGTAACTAGACATAATGCAATAGTTTCTATGCACCTTCCTACATTCGCCATGAAGCTTTGGATAAGTTTATTTTATTTCCATAAAATGTTTTTATTGAACTACTAACAACCTAAAGATTCACAACTTGTGGAAATTTATTTTATACAACTTAGAACATTAAAAAAATAAAATTGTATAGGACTACAATTCAAGCCTAATGTGCTACTTTTGTACAAGCCTAGAATATTCTGGGTTAAGTCCTACATAATTAAAACTTTTTCATTACCCAGAACAATTGATACAACTGTTCCCATAATAGGCCATCTATATTTAAGGATTGTAATAGGCTATGCACTGCTTGCCTCTATTAAGGCCCATGAGAAAAATATTTAATTAGGCATCACCTCTATATTATTTCTTGGGCTGTTTTTAAATAAACAAGATTAAGTTATGGCTTAGGCCTAATTTGCCTTTTACAAGATTCAATTAGCCAATTTTTCTTAATTGAAAAATCTAGAGTAGGGACCTATAGGTTCTAAAAGTTAATTAGGCTAGATTTTTTTGTTTACACATTTTAAAATAGCATAATGCACAGACAACATAATAAATCTCTAATTCCGAAAGCACACATTAAAAACAAATCTTGTTGAAATAATATTTTTTTGAAATCTGTGACATCTAAAGGTAATATGACCAATAATAAAGGCAATAAAGATGGAAACAATTCTAAATATCTTAAAGAAATTATAAAATTAACATTTTACTATATATTTTGTCATATGTTAGCCTACATTCCGTAATTCTTGAGATGTGATTGTCATTCTTAACTCTATGCAGTATTAGGCCTATAGTATTTTGTCCGGTTCTGAAAGATCGACTTGTTTCATAGCTATGATATTGGTTTCATTATGTATGATGAGAATGGAGATTTAGGACAGACACGTTATAATTAATCACAGTTGTTGCCTTAAAGGAAAGAAATAGTTTATCGTGTTGAGGATTAAATTAGAATCAAAATATACCAAACTAATTACGAATGGGTATATTTTTTAGTGCACCAACTAATTATAAAATTACTGCATCAAATTGGATTAGAACCAAGATTTACCAAATTAACTAGAAATGCGTTTATCCTAATTCATCAGTTGATTCGAAAAAAAAAACAAAAACAAAAGAGAATTAAATTACAGCTAATATTTACTAAAGTCATTGTAAATGTGTTTGTTTCTGCATCAGTGGACTAAAAATCTAGGTAGAGATAAAATTAGAATCAACATTTAACATTTTAACTTACATTTTTAAACCGTATTGTTTTTAAACTAAATAACTTCATCAGTATTTGAATGTACATTATAACATAACCTGGAAGAACCTAGCTTATTTGTAGAGTTTTTGCTAAACCAAAACAACTCAGATTAGATTAATTGTGGAAGCAAGAATCACTCCAAATAGGTTAGGTAATAAACAAAAGGAATAGAAATAAAGCCACGCTCATGCGTAATACGTTGTTTATTTATTGTTTCTCTTTATTTTGTGGAAATAATTGTTACGTAAGAATAACAGATCATACATCACGCAGAGGGATTAATGTTCTCATTTTAGAAAGTTTAACTTGAAGCAAAATTGCCTTGAAGAGTAGGCATATGTATGTTTATAAACATTATAAATTACTGTTTATAGGGACCAATGTAGCTTTATTTGCTAATCTGCAGATAGTCGTAATTAAGGTTAGGCCTAAACCTAAATTATTGTGATATTGAAACTTATAATTAGACAACAAGCATGTAAAACCTTAACGCATGCACAGTCCTAATTTGTTTGAATTTGACAAATATGTTTAACAGATCAGAATGAGGTGGCATTAATATGCCTTACAATTCGGTTTAGAAGTTAATAATTTTTTTCTCTCAAGTGGTTAGAACTGTTTCTGACAATTATATCTGTTGAATGTATTACATTTAGTCATTGTAGATTTAAAAAAATATATTTCATCAAGAAACTATAGAAATGTGTTTTTTTTTCAGAATTACCTAAATCTAAGTTTTAAGACTAACACCTTAATGTTATGAATAATCTATACATAAATTATGCTTTACCTAGGTATTAAATTTAAAAGAAAATGAATTGGATAATCTAGCTCAATTTCTTGGCCACAATATACGAGTCCATAGGCAATATTACCGCATGCCAGAAGAAATGGTCCAAAAAACACAAATTAGCAAAATACTAATGACTTTAGAAAAAGGACGATTAAGAGAAATGAAGGGAAAATCTTTGTCTGAAATAGACATTGAAATGAAAGACACTACTAGTAAACAAAAATCAATAGCTGTTGTAGATGATACATTATACAAAGATTCTGATGAATCTGACGACTCAAACTCGGAGCTTTTTATGTTTGAAAACCTTTCAGTTAATACTGTTAAGGAAAACAGTAAAAAAAAAATAGGCCTATGACCAGGAACAATCATAATTCCATCTTAGAATTTGAAAGTTCTTACATTGAAAAGACAGAAGATAACAATAATTGTAACAAAAGAAAAAACACAGGTAGCAAATCAGAATCTGAATTCTCTGATTTTGAAGCACCAGGAAAACAGTTGAAAAAACAGAAAGGGAGAGGCATACGAAGGAAAAATTGTGTTAAATTTAGCTGGACCGATATTGACTTGGAAATTGTAAATAAATTCTTTTTAAAAAGTATTTTATGTAAAAAAGTTCTGGGAAAAAAAATATTATGACAGTTTTATCAAAATATATCCGCAATTTGAAGAGAGGGGTTGGAGTAAAATAAAAAGGTGTGTATACAATTTGATTAAAAAAAAGTAACAATTGTGGGATAACTTAGAAGTAAATTAAAATAACTGAGAATTTTCTTGACTTTTTGAAGACTGTACCAATTTAATTTATTAAATAATCAAATTAGAACTGTATAAGTACTATAGTAAAGTGGTAGTTGTTTGTTTATTACTACAAAAACAAGTGTTCTCTAAGAAGTTCTCAAAAATATTAAGTTATTTCTTTCTAGAAGCCAGTTAACTTATATGATTTTGTTATTTAGGTCTAAGAACTTATATAGGAATTATGTTTGCCAGTAAGTTAAAAAAATGTTCATGTACAAATGATAAAGTTACATTTTTATTAATATACTAGGAATCATGTTTGCAAAAAAGTTAAAAAACTGTTCATGTACAAATGATAAAGTTACATTTTTATTAATATACTAGGAATCTTGTTTGAAAAAAAAAAAACTTAGAAAATTGTTCATGTACCAATGATAAAGTTACATTTTTATAATAAGGTTACATTTTTATAATGATAAGGTTACATTTTTAATAATATACTAGGAATCCTGTTCGAAAAAAGTTTTAAAAATGTTCATGTATCAATGATAAAGTTACATTGTTATTAATATACTAGGAATCATGTTTGCAAAAAAGTTAAAAATTGTTCATGTACAAATGATAAAGTTACATTTTTATTAATATACTAGGAATCATGTTTGCAAAAAAGTTAAAAAACTGTTCATGTACAAATGATAAAGTTACATTTTTATTAATATACTAGGAATCTTGTTTGAAAAAAAAAAAACTTAGAAAATTGTTCATGTACCAATGATAAAGTTACATTTTTATTAATATACTAGGAATATTGTTTGAAAAAAGTTTTTAAAATGTTCATGTATCAATGATAAAGTTACATTTTTATTAATATACTAGGAATCTTGTTTGAAAAAAAGTTTTAAAATTGTTCATGTACAAAACGATTAAGTTTCATTTGTATTACTATACTAGGAATAATGTTTGAAAAAAAGTTATAAATTGTTCATGTACCAATGGTAAAGTTTCATTTTTTTTAATATACTAAGAATCATGTTTGCAAAAGAATAATAAAATTGTTCATGTACCAAATGATAAAAATTTGTTATTGCCTTAGCTCGAATAAATACTTATTGGATTCATAATTTGTAGGTTTCATTGACAACCTGTTTTAGTTGTAGACTGTAGAAATTAAAAGTATTGAAGGTTTGTCTAAAAAATGAATTGTTGGTCAATCGTGACTAAGAAACTATTCTCAGAGTTATTACACTAACAGGGATAAATATAGTTTGTTATAATGTATAGATTTATGTAGTGAAATAATAAATATGACATATGTATTATTTTCGCATTAAAACTATTAAAAACCAAACTATTAGGTATACCAATTTTAACGTAGGCTTACATTACTATTATTAATTTTTTTCATTAATGCAGACTTTATGTATTTCTATTTTATATAAAGTTTTTTTCTGCAACTCAAGATATAATTTTACTGTTTGACTATATTTTTCTCAATTTCGATATTTTTATTTTATGTATTCTAATTTAAACCAATAAGTTTACTCTGATAATGATTTTAATTAATTTCTTTGATATATATTTTATATAAATTAATTTACCTCAATTCACACTCAGTAATATTGTGTATATGTGAATTATCCCCCCCGCATAAACGTCTTTTTATCTTTTTAACTTGGCTTGTAGATTTTTTTTTCTTTTATTGGATGATAGGAATTAAAATTCTCTAACTGTGCAGATAGTTAATTATATGTTTGTAATCCAATTATATTCTGAATATGTAGGTTAGGGCAGAATAAAACCTCTGCTTTTTGGTCCGGTTAATTTTGTTTTATATAGTAATAAATTCTTGCTTTTCAAAAATCATTAATGATAGACTTTGAACATTTTTTGAATCTCTGGCGATATCAATATATTTGTATTATTTATTTTTCAAACATGCTAATTTATGGTTTAAGACGTTATAATTTCTCGTAGGTCATTGCATACTTCTGACATTTCAATATAAATGGAGATAATATTTTTATAAGGTCATACACGAAAACTTTTTTTTACATATATTATTATTTATTAGGTGTATTCAGTTGCAATAAATTATATAAATATATTCAGATGTTCGGTATTTATCTAAATATGCCCGATTTGTTTTATGACGGACGAGCTAACGGTCAAACCGTTGGCGAACTCAAAAAATAAATACAATATTTGTGTTTAGATAAAAAAAAAAAATAAAAAAAATAAAATACATGAATTGTAAGAAATTAAAATTTTGATGACGGACATACCATTCTCCAAAAATAAGTTCAGCAACAGAAAATACACAAGAATTTTAATTTAATTGGTTAAATTCGATCATTCTAAAGTTGTTGGGCTCGGACAGATGGAATAACGGACCGACCGTTGATCAAACCGAAATATGAATTCAATATTTGAGTTCAGTGACAAAAAATACATAAGAATATAGTCTGTTTAATTCTGTCATTCTAAAATTGTTGGTGCCGGACAGACGGACTAACAGACAAACCGTTAGTCAAACCGAAAAATAAATGTAATATTTGAGTTCAATGACAAAAAATACATAAGAATATAGTCTGTTAAATTTGAGCAGTCTAAAGTTGTTGTCGTCGGACGGACTAACAGACGAACCGTTGGTCAAATCGAAAAATAAATGCAACATTTGAGTTCAATGACAAAAAAATACACAAGAATATACATTTTAATTTTTAATTTCGAACATTGCACAAATGTTGATGGTTGTGATTATTCCGAATGCTTTAGATATGTGAGAAATGGTTCTGTTACAGCTAAGGGGCTACAAGTTAGTGAGACATTTAAACTCCTCATAAAGGTTTACACAAAAGGCTCACAAAGTCTCACACATATCCTCGCAAAACAGTTAACACAAAAACCGTTATAGCCCTCTAAAAATAGTCTAGGACACATTAAAAAAAAACAATATTTCAACGAATAAACTTTGGCACTCCTAACAACTTATGAATATCATGAAATTTGTTAATTGCCACATATAGCTGGAATCACTTTAAACCGATTTATAACACCTTTCTCACAAGGGTCGTAGGGGACACACATCCTCACAACGGTACCAATACAAGTATGTGTGTGTGTGTGTGTGTGCGTGTGTGTGTGTGTGAGATAATTTGAATTTTATATTTAAGCCATTTTATTTTAATATAAACTATGTTTTGTGTTATTTAGTTATGATACAGTTATCTCCACTCTTTACATACATGTATTCTTTTGTTATGTATTTATTATTAATTTAGATAATGCTCGTTTCTATCTTCTTTGATTCGTAATATCTGTGCATGACTTTGTATATAAAAGAGATGTTAGTTGTTTAAAAATGGGCTCAACAACCTAAATGAAATGTTTACAATTTTTGTAGAATTTGAGTTTTGTTTGATTATTAATTTTTTATTCCATTTTAGTGATGTTTGAACATTTATAAGTTTTTTATTTTAAGATTCACAGTAGACTATAATTTTGGTTTTTTATTTTTTATTTCAAAGGACTCACTTTTGTGCTATTATTTGTATGAAATTGTATTTAACTCATATTTATACAAAACAAATAAATAAAAAATAATTAGAAAATAACAACCTCGCCTCTCTAGTCAAATCAATCATATTAAAATAAATATCTTCGTTTTTACGATGGAAATATAAATTTAAGCTACACTTCCTATAAATGTTAGAGTAATACGAAGTTTAAAATCATGCATTATGACACTTCCGCGTCTTTAGCAAAATTAAGATGAAACAAATCTCAGCACGTAGTTGACATGAGGATGTAATTGGACACGAATTTTATTTAATGTGTTTAGTGGGTTGTTGCAACCTGCAATTGACCATGCAGATCATTAAGCAGATAAAAATGAGCTATTAAAAGTTAATACTGGATCTAGAGACGTGGGGAAAATCATTTGAAGGAACGAATTTTGATTATTGTCGATCTTAAATTATTGGTAGCAAATAATAACATGTAGTTAGTTCTCTGATGTGATTAAAATTCTAGTTACCGATAGATTAAAATAATTCTAAGTCATGTGATAAAAATTTGTGGTTTTATTGCAAATTTCCCTTATTGTTATGAAGACAACTTCTAATATAACATTAGTGTTTTTGTACTTATGTGTTACTTTATTGTGAGCTTTGAATTTGTAAGTTAGTAAATAAGAATAACTGATATTTTGAAGACGATTTATTTCTATAATGGAAAGCACTTATTCCCCGGTGCTACAGGCCGATGTGACCCCTGGTCTACTGTACACTATCCATCTCTTTCTATTCTTGGTTACAACCTTTCAGTTACTCCAAACCAAACTTTTTGCATTTATATTTAGATCGTCTATCCAGCGACTCTGAAGACTTCCCAAATAACCACTATCAATTAATTACTTTCTTTTGAATCTTCCTGTCACCCATCTTCTCAACATGACCGCTTAACGTGACCTACTTGTTATTCACAACGTAATTCACAATATTCTTTCCTTTCAAAATGTTCCATTCGCAGGTTATTTCTCAGTTTCCTTTTCCCTACAACATGGATGCGACCATACATTTTCCAATCTTTGAAAAACCATTAGTTTTCAAAAGTCTACTGTTAAGCAACATACTTAAGCTCCGCAGACTACTACTGGTCTAATTAGGGTTTATATAGCTTCAATTTTATTTTATTTAACAGCGTTTTTTATTTGAACACCTTAATGTTCGTAAAGTAAGCTCAATTTCGGATTTCTTGAGCTTATTTATCTTCATTATTGAAGTATGAACTGTAGTACAGTTCGTCCTGACCTGTGTTGTTGACATGTCGTCACGACCGGTTGGTGTACTACACTGACCTCAGTCTTGTAGAGACTTTTGTTCTGTACGTATCGTAGTTAGTTATACGTGCATTTCAAAAACATCATAAAGAAAGTTGGTGGAAGTAAAGTCCTCCATAATCAATCTTATGAACTCATATCAAATGTGTATAGTTTTATGAAACAAGAAGCCGAGAACGGAGGAGCTGTTAATTTAACAAATATGAGCTTAAATAATAAATTAACAAAAATAAATCCTACTATTAAATAGTTTAAAAAACTTAACGTTTTTGAAATTTGCCGCCATTTTGGAATTTATATAACGATTGTTCTGTTTAACAAGTTTATCTAATGGTTTGTAAATGTGAACCTAAATAACAAATTTTAAAATAACTTAAAAACTAGTATAATTATTTTGAAATAAAGGCAACAATTTTGAAAATATAACGATTTTTCTGGTTAGGAAGTTTTCCCAATTATTGTTTGAAATCAAAACAAAGACGACAAACAGATGATAAGACTAGACGGCAATATGAGAAACGTTGACAGCACAATAGAACTGAATCGATGTCTTAATCAGCAGTAGTAGTTATCACTTCTCCTCCGTCTGCAACTTCCCCTCACGGGCATTATGAAAGTCCAAGTTACACCTTACAGACTTTTTGCATATTTATAACTTGCTACAATTTCAATGAAGAAGTGTTCAGCTTGATATTTTATATTGATATTACTTTTTGTATGTACAACTTGCTACAATTTCAATGAAGAAGTGTTCAGCTTGATATTTTATATTGATATTACTTTTTGTATGTACAACTTGCTACAATTTCAATGATGAAGTGTTCAGCTTGATATTTTATATTGATATTACTTTTTGTATGTACAACTTGCTACAATTTCAATGAAGAAGTGTTCAGCTTGATAATTTATATTGATATTACTTTTTGTATGTACAACTTGCTACAATTTCAATGATGAAGTGTTCAGCTTGATATTTTATATTGATATTACTTTTTGTATGTACAACTTGCTACAATTTCAATGAAGAAGTGTTCAGCTTGATATTTTATATTGATATTACTTTTTGTATGTACAACTTGCTACAATTTCAATGAAGAAGTGTTCAGCTTGATATTTTATATTGATATTACTTTTTGTATGTACAACTTGCTACAATTTCAATGATGAAGTGTTCAGCTTGATATTTTATATTGATATTACTTTTTGTATGTACAACTTGCTACAATTTCAATGAAGAAGTGTTCAGCTTGATATTTTATATTGATATTACTTTTTGTATGTACAACTTGCTACAATTTCAATGATGAAGTGTTCAGCTTGATATTTTATATTGATATTACTTTTTGTATGTACAACTTGCTACAATTTCAATGAAGAAGTGTTCAGCTTGATATTTTATATTGATATTACTTTTTGTATGTACAACTTGCTACAATTTCAATGAAGAAGTGTTCAGCTTGATATTTTATATTGATATTACTTTTTGTATGTACAACTTGCTACAATTTCAATGATGAAGTGTTCAGCTTGATATTTTATATTGATATTACTTTTTGTATGTACAACTTGCTACAATTTCAATGAAGAAGTGTTCAGCTTGATATTTTATATTGATATTACTTTTTGTATGTACAACTTGCTACAATTTCAATGAAGAAGTGTTCAGCTTGATATTTTATATTGATATTACTTTTTGTATGTACAACTTGCTACAATTTCAATGAAGAAGTGTTCAGCTTGATATTTTATATTGATATTACTTTTTGTATGTACAACTTGCTACAATTTCAATGAAGAAGTGTTCAGCTTGATATTTTATATTGATATTACTTTTTGTATGTACAACTTGCTACAATTTCAATGAAGAAGTGTTCAGCTTGATATTTTATATTGATATTACTTTTTGTATGTACAACTTGCTACAATTTCAATGAAGAAGTGTTCAGCTTGATATTTTATATTGATATTACTTTTTGTATGTACAACTTGCTACAATTTCAATGAAGAAGTGTTCAGCTTGATATTTTATATTGATATTACTTTTTGTATGTACAACTTGCTACAATTTCAATGAAGAAGTGTTCAGCTTGATATTTTATATTGATATTACTTTTTGTATGTACAACTTGCTACAATTTCAATGAAGAAGTGTTCAGCTTGATATTTTATATTGATATTACTTTTTGTATGTACAACTTGCTACAATTTCAATGAAGAAGTGTTCAGCTTGATATTTTATATTGATATTACTTTTTGTATGTACAACTTGCTACAATTTCAATGAAGAAGTGTTCAGCTTGATATTTTATATTGATATTACTTTTTGTATGTACAACTTGCTACAATTTCAATGATGAAGTGTTCAGCTTGATATTTTATATTGATATTACTTTTTGTATGTACAACTTGCTACAATTTCAATGATGAAGTGTTCAGCTTGATATTTTATATTGATATTACTTTTTGTATGTACAACTTGCTACAATTTCAATGAAGAAGTGTTCAGCTTGATATTTTATATTGATATTACTTTTTGTATGTACAACTTGCTACAATTTCAATGAAGAAGTGTTCAGCTTGATATTTTATATTGATATTACTTTTTGTATGTACAACTTGCTACAATTTCAATGAAGAAGTGTTCAGCTTGATATTTTATATTGATATTACTTTTTGTATGTACAACTTGCTACAATTTCAATGAAGAAGTGTTCAGCTTGATATTTTATATTGATATTACTTTTTGTATGTACAACTTGCTACAATTTCAATGAAGAAGTGTTCAGCTTGATATTTTATATTGATATTACTTTTTGTATGTACAACTTGCTACAATTTCAATGAAGAAGTGTTCAGCTTGATATTTTATATTGATATTACTTTTTGTATGTACAACTTGCTACAATTTCAATGAAGAAGTGTTCAGCTTGATATTTTATATTGATATTACTTTTTGTATGTACAACTTGCTACAATTTCAATGAAGAAGTGTTCAGCTTGATATTTTATATTGATATTACTTTTTGTATGTACAACTTGCTACAATTTCAATGAAGAAGTGTTCAGCTTGATATTTTATATTGATATTACTTTTTGTATGTACAACTTGCTACAATTTCAATGAAGAAGTGTTCAGCTTGATATTTTATATTGATATTACTTTTTGTATGTACAACTTGCTACAATTTCAATGAAGAAGTGTTCAGCTTGATATTTTATATTGATATTACTTTTTGTATGTACAACTTGCTACAATTTCAATGAAGAAGTGTTCAGCTTGATATTTTATATTGATATTACTTTTTGTATGTACAACTTGCTACAATTTCAATGAAGAAGTGTTCAGCTTGATATTTTATATTGATATTACTTTTTGTATGTACAACTTGCTACAATTTCAATGAAGAAGTGTTCAGCTTGATATTTTATATTGATATTACTTTTTGTATGTACAACTTGCTACAATTTCAATGAAGAAGTGTTCAGCTTGATATTTTATATTGATATTACTTTTTGTATGTACAACTTGCTACAATTTCAATGAAGAAGTGTTCAGCTTGATATTTTATATTGATATTACTTTTTGTATGTACAACTTGCTACAATTTCAATGATGAAGTGTTCAGCTTGATATTTTATATTGATATTACTTTTTGTATGTACAACTTGCTACAATTTCAATGATGAAGTGTTCAGCTTGATATTTTATATTGATATTACTTTTTGTATGTACAACTTGCTACAATTTCAATGAAGAAGTGTTCAGCTTGATATTTTATATTGATATTACTTTTTGTATGTACAACTTGCTACAATTTCAATGAAGAAGTGTTCAGCTTGATATTTTATATTGATATTACTTTTTGTATGTACAACTTGCTACAATTTCAATGAAGAAGTGTTCAGCTTGATATTTTATATTGATATTACTTTTTGTATGTACAACTTGCTACAATTTCAATGAAGAAGTGTTCAGCTTGATATTTTATATTGATATTACTTTTTGTATGTACAACTTGCTACAATTTCAATGAAGAAGTGTTCAGCTTGATATTTTATATTGATATTACTTTTTGTATGTACAACTTGCTACAATTTCAATGAAGAAGTGTTCAGCTTGATATTTTATATTGATATTACTTTTTGTATGTACAACTTGCTACAATTTCAATGATGAAGTGTTCAGCTTGATATTTTATATTGATATTACTTTTTGTATGTACAACTTGCTACAATTTCAATGAAGAAGTGTTCAGCTTGATATTTTATATTGATATTACTTTTTGTATGTACAACTTGCTACAATTTCAATGAAGAAGTGTTCAGCTTGATATTTTATATTGATATTACTTTTTGTATGTACAACTTGCTACAATTTCAATGAAGAAGTGTTCAGCTTGATATTTTATATTGATATTACTTTTTGTATGTACAACTTGCTACAATTTCAATGAAGAAGTGTTCAGCTTGATATTTTATATTGATATTACTTTTTGTATGTACAACTTGCTACAATTTCAATGAAGAAGTGTTCAGCTTGATATTTTATATTGATATTACTTTTTGTATGTACAACTTGCTACAATTTCAATGAAGAAGTGTTCAGCTTGATATTTTATATTGATATTACTTTTTGTATGTACAACTTGCTACAATTTCAATGAAGAAGTGTTCAGCTTGATATTTTATATTGATATTACTTTTTGTATGTACAACTTGCTACAATTTCAATGAAGAAGTGTTCAGCTTGATATTTTATATTGATATTACTTTTTGTATGTACAACTTGCTACAATTTCAATGAAGAAGTGTTCAGCTTGATATTTTATATTGATATTACTTTTTGTATGTACAACTTGCTACAATTTCAATGAAGAAGTGTTCAGCTTGATATTTTATATTGATATTACTTTTTGTATGTACAACTTGCTACAATTTCAATGAAGAAGTGTTCAGCTTGATATTTTATATTGATATTACTTTTTGTATGTACAACTTGCTACAATTTCAATGAAGAAGTGTTCAGCTTGATATTTTATATTGATATTACTTTTTGTATGTACAACTTGCTACAATTTCAATGAAGAAGTGTTCAGCTTGATATTTTATATTGATATTACTTTTTGTATGTACAACTTGCTACAATTTCAATGAAGAAGTGTTCAGCTTGATATTTTATATTGATATTACTTTTTGTATGTACAACTTGCTACAATTTCAATGAAGAAGTGTTCAGCTTGATATTTTATATTGATATTACTTTTTGTATGTACAACTTGCTACAATTTCAATGAAGAAGTGTTCAGCTTGATATTTTATATTGATATTACTTTTTGTATGTACAACTTGCTACAATTTCAATGAAGAAGTGTTCAGCTTGATATTTTATATTGATATTACTTTTTGTATGTACAACTTGCTACAATTTCAATGAAGAAGTGTTCAGCTTGATATTTTATATTGATATTACTTTTTGTATGTACAACTTGCTACAATTTCAATGAAGAAGTGTTCAGCTTGATATTTTATATTGATATTACTTTTTGTATGTACAACTTGCTACAATTTCAATGAAGAAGTGTTCAGCTTGATATTTTATATTGATATTACTTTTTGTATGTACAACTTGCTACAATTTCAATGAAGAAGTGTTCAGCTTGATATTTTATATTGATATTACTTTTTGTATGTACAACTTGCTACAATTTCAATGAAGAAGTGTTCAGCTTGATATTTTATATTGATATTACTTTTTGTATGTACAACTTGCTACAATTTCAATGAAGAAGTGTTCAGCTTGATATTTTATATTGATATTACTTTTTGTATGTACAACTTGCTACAATTTCAATGAAGAAGTGTTCAGCTTGATATTTTATATTGATATTACTTTTTGTATACTCGATGAGAGTACAACTTGCTACAATTTCAATGAAGAAGTGTTCAGCTTGATATTTTATATTGATATTACTTTTTGTATGTACAACTTGCTACAATTTCAATGAAGAAGTGTTCAGCTTGATATTTTATATTGATATTACTTTTTGTTTAATGTTACCAATGAAAAAGTGCAGCTGATATTTTATATTGATATGTTTTTGTATGTAACAACTTGTACAATTTCAATGAAGAAGTGTTCGCTTCGATATTTTATATTGATATTACATTTTTGTATGTACAACTTGCTACAATTTCAATGACTAGTGTTGGTTTGTAATGAAGTTCAGCTTGATATTGGATATTGATATTTAGCTTGTTGTATGTACAAAGCTTGCTTAAATTTCAATGATGAAGTGTTCAGCTTG